>OZ022588.1:23292645-23470145 GCA_963669155.1 Arbacia lixula
CCTGGGGTCTAAGCCAAGTTAGTAATTAAAGTGCATCGAAATGCATGCATTATAGTAACCAACTAGGCTAATAAGCTTTCATGAATATGGCTCCTGTACACTATCACTGGCAAAACCTGGTCTGTGTTCATGTACAATGTTCCCATAAATGCAGACAGGTTGACTGACAGAGGGGTTAGAAATGTCTGCAAACTGATCAGAAACATGGATAATTTGTCATCACTCTCTCTGTGTACAGATTTCTGAGCATATTCTGTTCCTTATCAAGCTTTGACTGTCTTTGATGACTAATTCCAGGTGATGTTTACGGTGCTGCGGTTCCGTGGCCTTGCAAGCTTGATATTATTCATCGCGGCTTCATGACAGAGGGAGTAATAGCTACCCTTCTCTAGAACAGCTAGAGCGGGCTAATGGACGATTGACAGAGGATGGAGATTATAGGCTCGTGTTATAAAAGGAAATTTGATAAATTATCCCCTGTCTGTGTTCTTTGAAACTGAAATCTACACCCCGCTATTCATGAACTTGGGGGACAGGATATGTTGCAATTCTTCCCCCATCTCTTTGTTTGAAGTAGGATCTGGCACGTTCGTTGCTGGCTTTCCATTGGAGACTTAAACCCATATATCTCGCTATACATAAGTCTGTGCATTGTCCATACTATACAACTGATGTGGGACCTATTTGGATCTAACAGAGATTGCGTTTGGAGGAAATCTGATATTTCTTTAATTGCTCAGTGACTGCTAATCAGTTGCTGTGGGAAGCAACTCTTTCCATGAGCAACATTCTTCCTGCTGTGGTGAACTGATCAAAGAGAGGAATCCAAACTTTTGCACCAGCACGGAGTCCACATGCACCAATTCAAGGAATATAAGCTTCACATTTCACGACAACAACTATTGCGGAGCTCAAACTCGAGTAGATACGTGCAACCCCCCTGTGAATAAGGGAGTATGACGGAACGACCAACGGAATAAAACCAACGACTGGGGAGAAACCCATCTCGGCAACATCACAATGACTGCTGGCTGTGCAATGGAGGTCAAAACAGGTTGCCATGGCAGCGAAGGTATACAACCGTAAACATACAGAGAAGTGAATGGTGGCCTGCGTGTAGCAAGCATTGATTACACGGTGTGTGCATACGTGGTAGTGTGTTTGTGTAGCGTGTGATGTGTGTCGTGTGTAGGCAAGTACATTGTTTTTCAGTGTGGATCAGTTGATCATACGTATGATTCACCCTTGGCATGCAGTACCACAAGTGATTATATTAGATAAAAGTGTGTAAAATACATGTAGACAATACAAAGTAGAATATGGTATAAGTGTGGTACTTCTAATTGATCTACCGTAATCATATTGAATCAGGGGGAAAGACATATTTCTGAACCTTATCAAGAGGCATTTCACATTAAGCTTGTACAGTATTCTGGAAGAATTCATGCTGCTTTCATGTCAGCATGTGTTTTGTTAAAAGGATAGGATTAGTCAAACACTAAGACAGCTACATGCATGGGTGGACAGGTGCAATGTATACATGTGAATTCCTGTGAAGATGTAAGTTAAGTGGTCTTTATAAGTAGATGGTCTTTACAAACTGGTCTTTTTAGAAAGGTTTGGATATATATGTTCATTTACTGTTGTATGCATGTTTTGCAGCGTATTGTGTGAGTGTATAAATGATGGGCCCTTCGTTGATGCACAGGGATGAACTGCTATCTGTTTAGTGTGGATGGCAGCACTTCAGTTATTAGGAGATAGCATTGTCAAGACCCTGAAGTGGGTAGATTTATGGACTTTAATCAAGTCTCACATTCCAGAGCTGCCTGAGCACACATATTAGATCATTAAACAAAAGGAATCGGACCAAAACATTACTTACATGTATACTTAACTTTATATGTTTTACATGCTTGTCACGTCGCGCTAATTGTCTTTTGAAGAATTAATCTTTGCATGATTTGTTGATGGATTATACTAGGTTTGTTGATATTTCTTCTGGTGATAAATCATAGGATTAAATGAACATCTTTTGGATCTCATCTGGTGTTTTTGATCAATGCAATCAAAATTAATTACATGTAGTTACAAAGTCACTAAGAATGTTTTCCTCTTACAAAGGGATAATATTACATGTACTTCAGGATCATGTCAGTATGCATGTGGACAAAAATACAAATCTGACTCAGAGTAGCGGTAAACTGTGTTTTCAGAAAGGGGTAGTTGCTTAGCAACTTCCATTTTTCGCAGCAAGTTTAAACGGCCCTAATTACTGTTCTCAGACTATGGAGTCCAAAGTAAGTTGATACAAGTGCAGTGCAAAACACCAACAAGTTAGAACACATGAGTGCGAACAACAACAGAATGAACCCTCTCAAATTGCAGCGACATAGAAGTAATTGACACTGCCATGGTGTGGTCAGTGAGATAATTTGATTCATTAAAACCAAAGAGAAAGGCTCTGAGTGGAGAGAAGTTCCCTTCATTTCCCCTACTTACAGCATGAACTGTTGGTTGTGTTGCTCTCTAGCCCCGTTCATATCCACCACTTATCGCGCAAATATAAGCCCAACATTTGCAGCCATTTTGCTGATGCCATTCGGATCGCTCAAATATTAAATGGTATTTGCTTCCTCCTTTTTACTGGCTGTTTTTTTTTTTTAGCTTGAAAACTTGTGAAAAATACTGCAAAATAAGCACAACGTTTGCAGCTATATTGCTGATGTCTTGTGGATAAATCAAATAATGCTGTACTTGCTTCCATCTTTTTTCTGGCTATTATGTAGATTGAGACCTTGGCAAAATACCTCGATATTGCTGTGAGCAAATCTTATAAGCTGCATCCGCACAATAGCCGTTAATATATGCTGCCTGTACATGGCGCTCTGGTCAGTGGTTCGCTTATCACAATGTTTGTATTGCTAAGTGGAAGACTCATCATCGCGTGTTTGTTTTAGCAGGATGTAGGGAGAGTCTACCGTATCCAAAATACGGCAATATTTTGTCTTTTTCTGTGTATATGAACGGTGTTTTAAAGAGGCTCCCTCAAACCTTGCCTACCAACGTGCATTAGTAATATTGCGGTATTATGGTAGATATATGAATGGGGCTTTGATAAAACACAAACATAGCTCTGGACTGGTGCTCACTACTGGTGACTCAGGTCTGAGGTTTTGAGGGTTTGGTTCCTAGGATTAGATTAGTGTTATCTGTCCCAAGGACAGGGGACAGCAAGAGAATCTTCACTGCACTGCAGTTACAAATTGGCAGTGTCCACAACCGGCTAGTACGAAGAAAGTGCTGGATTTTAAAGAAGCTAGATTTGCTCAGGAGTGTGTTTTTTATCTTCATTGTCAATCAAAATTCATGCTCATGTAGTTTTGTTTGGAAATTAGCGCTTCTCTAACCTCTGCGCTACCAAACAATCATTGTCCCATGTCAATTACAATGCAGTCTATTGCCTGTGGGACTGAGAGGGCAATATAAGAGGTATTATGAACTTATGTGCTACTTGGGAGGAGTTGTTCCATTGCCTCTAAATTTAGGGACAGACTTCCTCAAATTTGGGATAAGTTTCCTCCGAGGAGATCCAGGGAGTATCCTCCCATCTTCTGGGTCATGGAAACCCGCGTGTTGATTCAGCGTCCTACTCGTCATAGTCTACCCACAATGCCCCTGACTGGATGTACTAACACAGTGACTGGCATCTTCACTATCATAGGTTTATTCCCCAAAGTTCAACCTTCATCATTCTTCCTGTGGACAGAGGCATCTCTGGTTGAGAGTGGAATTCCTTCAAGCTGTAAGATGTTGACTTTCAATGGAGCCTCATACTCCTCAAGCTTTATGATATATGTTTTTGATACACTTCAGATACCGGTATCTAGCGACAAATCCATGGTAACTCTTCTGTTCAAGTTGAATAATTAGTCGCCAGTGGTTTTGCTTCTGTGATTTCACCCTGCCTCGAGTGTATTCAGATGGGATTGCATTGCTGAGATTGCTATAAAATGGGACCAACTTTCTTGTGAGAGTACACATTCATTCATTTCTTGTAACTGACATTCCTGATGGAATCCATAGTGTTTGTACCTGAGATCATCAACTAAGAATACACGGATCAGCAGTTTGTCATCGACAATTCCTCTTCCCTCTTCTCACTTTACGAGGGATGTTCACTTCAAGGAGAGAACTTCTAAAAGAACAGCATAGTTTGCATCAATTATTATACATGTGTCATATTTCCCAAGGTGATGATTTTCACCTTCAGAACTTTCTCTGCAGCTGCTACCCATGTGGAGTCTTGAAGGAAACGGCAAACCTCAGCACCTGTAACTTTTTATCTTGCATCCTCTCACAATCCCTCAACATGATTTGCTTCCTTCATGTATAGTGATCTATCAGGAGGAAAGTTTTTATCCAGAATCATTTTATGAGAGTTCACACTCAGCCTCTCAATGTAACTATCCAGCTGTCTTTGCATTGGATGTAATGGAATTGAGACATGTGAAGCCGTGTGTGGAAAACAAACTTTCTAGAAGTAAAAGACACTGAATCCCTGTAATCATGTTGATGGAAGACTCGTCTTGCTACAGGTGTGAACCCAGATGGAATCTTTCAAACCAAGAAACTGTGAGACTAACTTCTATTGTGATTGGTGAAGCTTTGTTTTGCAAAGAGGCTGAAGTTAAACTGTGTAACTGTGGTGATGGCAGATTTTGAATCATTGTCTTTTAACTGTATGGCACTGATGTTTAGTCACTTTTTTACTTATGAAGCTTAATCTTGTATGAAACATCAACATTTCTAGAAAGTGAAGCAACTAAAATCCTGTAACCACAGTGACGACAGACACAACATCTTTCTGCTTCATGATATTGCAAGGAAAAGTAGATCCAAGAACTCCAACTTATCTTCTGTCCTGGATCCTGGTTTGATGTGCAATGTCTTGTCTTGTATGGAACATCATCATTTCTAGCAAGTGAAGGAGCTAAAATCCTGTAACCATGGTGATTATAGACCTTGACCTCACCCTCCCTCTGGAGCTGGTCCTAAAGATGTCTGCCCTGGTGGTAGATGTAGATCTGGTCTGGGGGCCGGGCCAGGTCATAGGAGGCAGAGTCGTGTCTCTCTCTGTATCGCCTGACTATGGTAAGAGCTAGTAATAGACACACAGACTCCACTGTGACACACTAGGTGCGTATTCATTAGACAAATCAGGGTCTGGTAGATCATGCTAGAACCTGACTGTGAGTCGTGACCTTGAACCAGAGGCCTGTACAAATATATGATAATGAGTTTCCATATATAGAGTAATTGATTAAAACTCTGTGAAATGGCTTATTTGTTTTTGTGTTTACAAGCTATATGAGCTAGTCTGCGCTCTCCAGGCACAGTTTGTGCAGGTACTGTCTCTGAACATGCAATCAGGGTAGAGTCTCTGGTTGCAGTAGAAAATAAACTATGCATAATTTTGTCTGCAACTGTGATGATTGGGGAAAGCCAATTCTTGGGGGAGTCCCCTACTAATGGGGTGACCACCTTGCCCAAGCAATTCCTCTGAACAGGCGGAGCAACAGCTCTCAAGTTTATGTTTATATGATCTCTCTTATGTCACAGATCTAAAGCTACATGTACAACAATGTTCTATGAGTTCTTGTGTACAGGATGACTTTAAATCTCCTTGAAATTATCATTGACCTAATTAAATAATTTACATTATCATTACATCCACAAAATTAAGTCCCACCTTCTTTCAACAGTATCCAAGGGCAGCCTGGTATCCTATATAGTTGGTTCATGTTTAGGTTACAAATTGCATTGGTTCATTTTGTTATTAAAACCACATTGGTTTATGCTGACATGTACGAGACATGCTTTTTGGAGTATATACAAATAATTATTTAAAGAAACAAGTCTGGTGTAATCACATATTCATGTTTTTAAATGAAATTAACAGTTGTGTAGAAATTACAAAAGCACAGGAGAATGAAAGGGAAAAAGTGTTATATTAGTTATCCATGGGGCTAAAATTTACATTTAGGTTAGAATATAATGAGTGTAAAATGGAAATGTATGAATGAATTGTTCTCATTTTGAATGAATACCTGTTCCAGGTGAAAGAAAAAGAGAGAAAAAAGTATTTTAGTGAAAGATGAATGATGGGGTGTGTGTGTGTGTGTGTGTGTGGGGGGGGGGGGGGGGGGTGGTGGGAGGAGTGTTCATAACTTTCTCCATCCAGCCAGACTACTGTGTAATGCTGCTTACTCATACATTGTGTATTTATCTATCAGCTAAAATTCAATTCCACATGACCCTCTGAACCTTAGCAGGATATGACACATCACAATATCAAACAAATTTTCAGTATTTTTCAAGATGAATTTTATTTTGAATGGTTTTGTTCAGGAGCTAGAAATAGCAAGCACAAGACAGCTGAGATCTGATTGAATCCTTCCCCAATTACGGTACAAACAAACACCCTAATAAACAAAACTTTATTGAAATATAAACAATTCTGTTTATTGAATTTATAATTTACTTGTTAAAAATGTGCCACAGTCTCATGATTACACCAGTAATGTATGAATACTCTAGGCAGGCATTTATCTGCCTTAGAAAGAGGTTAAAATACCCTGGTAGATTCATGCATTTAATATGGTTGTTACACAAATGTACACTACAGCTCAAAGGAATTGGCATAGGAAAAGGGAAAGGGAAGGAGGCGCAGTTTTATACTGTGGTATTTTTCTTTCCAGTTCAGCATGAAACATGATGCTTTAGCCTAAAAAGCATGTTTCATGCTGTACTGGACAAAATCTACCGCTGTTTAAAACTGCGGCTCCTTTCCTTTCTTCCCTTTCCCTTTCCCTATGCCAATTCCTTTGAGCTGGAGTGTATGACTATTGACATCATTGCAAGCCCATTCAAAATGAATAGCCTTGTACTTGACTACCAAGCATTCATTCTGACATGTAATGTTGATATATCCCATCCCAGGAGAGCCACACACAAAACTATTATAATTGACTATTGTCGTTATGTTTGCAAATTTTACTCACATCATTTAAACAATACATTTCTAATGGTTACCCCAAAGCTTGTCCGAGGTTTGTCTGAGTAGCAGCAACTAATAGATTCAGAGTGCACTCTATCCATTGAAACTGGATAACAAAATACAAGTGGATGTAATAATGCATCAGCAGGCAGAGGGAAAGTTTTGAATACATTACAAAAATGAATTATTATAATAATGATTGATATTGCAATTTATGATCTGTGTCATATGCCTAAAACATTTAACTTCTCTGTGAAAAAAATAAACTGGGGGCCCAGGCGATTTACAAAAAGGAAAAAACCTGTGGAAAAGTACTCTTTCCTCAAAGGGTATTACCGGTAATGTAAGACAGATTTATTGGTGTTAATTTCATGACAGTAGGTTTGAAATGAAGCCCTCTCAAATAGATTGTTAACTTTCCCCCTGCTTCTAATTGATGGCTGTAGCTACTCATTACCCAGTCAGTCTAGTCTCTCCACCCATGGTGGATCTATGTGTTCTAGTTATTAGGAAATCATTATAATAACCACTCATTACTGAAGCAATTAACAGGTAGTACATGTCCGTCTCCACTGGTTAATGAATTGTAATTAGTCTCTTGGGTCGTAGTTAAGGGGCTGTATGTTTCTAGAGAAAATTGGACTGGGAAATAGGTTCAAGCTAGAGTCCAGAGAGATTTAGCAAAAGGACAGAGCAAGACAGAGAGGAAAAACAGGGTTTTTCCTGTATAGTAAATGCTATAAAACTGATATTAATGTGACATATTTCCCCAATTTCAAAAGGTCTCTCAAAGTCTTCCTTACTTTTTTTTTAGTACGATGATGCTTGAGTTTCTTTCTTTCCCTACATTCATGAATAAACAAAACTGTTTATAACTCTCATTACCATTGGTATGAAGATGTGTAGTAAGTCAATGGGGTTTCTAAGGCCTGGTAATGTAAAGATTAAAGTGAGGTCAGTGATTGTCTGCGGTAATGCAAGTGGTGTGTGCAATGCAAGAACTGCACTGCTGCTTGCTGCAATACAGTATATGAATATAGACTGTGGCTGCTGTGTTTCAAATGTAAACAAGGATAGTTTTTCACTTTTCCTGAACATGTTTGTGAAGATATACTGCTGGCCATGCTGAGGCTCATGACTTTTCTGAAAGGGCTACCCTGTTTTTAAATGATACGGGAAATCATGTACAGGTGTGAAAATCTGAATGACTTGCTATAAGAATTTATATTTTCCGTTGCAGAGTATTCAATACAAAAGTAAGACGTTCAGATTGGAAGAGATTAAATCAGTAGAAATAGAGGAAGAAAGGGAGAGACAGAGAGAGAAAAAGATATATGAATAGAGAGAGAGTGAGAGAGAAAGAGATAGAGAGAGAAAGAAATAGATGCAGAGATAGAGAAACAGGGAAAGAGAAAGTGTAGGATAAAGGTTAGGGGAAAGGGACTAAGAAAGGGAATTACAAGAAATAAATAGAGAGGGTACCCCGCATTATTTTGCAAGGAGATTGAGAAAATGAATGAGAAGGGATTTAAGATATATACAGTCTCCATTCCTTCCGTAGTCTCTCTACTATAAAAGCCATACTTCTAATCAAATAACTCATCCATGCATCCATACCACAGCAGCAGCTGTCTCAATCTCCCACTACCACTGCTTCCCCCGCAAATACCGTCATTTGCATTTGAAAAGCTGGGGAGAGATCAATACCCTTTTGTGGCTGCCTTTTCAGCCCTTTTCTACCATCCCCTATTCTTTCCCCAAAAGCCTTTTAAAGCGGGCTTTAAGGAGAACATGATTTAAGATAGAGAGGGGTTTATACCGCTATTGTGTACATAGAGGTTCTTGCATTTGGTATAGGAGGGATCCTGTCTTAAGTAGATGGGACAGGTACATAAGTAAATATATCTTGGGGCTCTATGTGTGTGTGTGAGAGAGAGTGAGTGTGTACATATCAAGTATAATTAAGGCAGAAAGGGTGAAAGTGTAAAAAAAGGAGACCCAGTGTGGAATTGTTTTCATTAGTAGCAAACAGCTGGTCTTGTTTTTACTCAGCTTGTTTATATGATCGTGATGAATTAAGAAGCAGAAACCTATAACAACATACTCATAATTTACAGGTAACATGCATGCTATGTGGTTTCTCATTGATGATGAAAGAAATTGCAGTGCACACAGAGTGTGCATGGTGATGGTATTATAACAAGTGCATTTCTTTTATTGAGACACTTCTAAGAAATAGAACAAAACTTAGGCCATGTTCTTTTATGTTGATTAAATAATTTATCCACTTTCACAAAAAAGAAACTGCTCTTCACATTAATTTCATTCAAGAAAATACAAGTAAACTAGAGATATTCAAGTATAGGAAACAATACTCAAGTGCATATGATCAACCACTGAACGCCCTGTCCTATATCTGTTGCTTGGAAGAATTCAATCAATTAACAGATCAATACTGACTCTACTATGTATGTAACTGTGGAAGGAAAGTCAACTGAGAGAGGCAAACAGACAGAAAGCATACAAGGATAGAGTTAGTGTATCTACTACATTTTTAGATAATTATCTGATTTTACAAAAGCAATGTTTCAAATTAAAATAAAAAATACCAAATAATGAAAAGGCACTGGTCTCATTAATAAGTTACTTACTTAGCATACTATACAAGTACTAGAAGTTAAACATCCCATGTATAGTACATCTACACTAGTCATACCCGTATTGATGTTCACAAGTGTACTTGATCTTCTTACGATTATCATGACATGTTAGTCCTTTACTTAGACCTCACTATAATACGGCCCAAGCATGCATGCATGTATACTGTATGCATGTACAGGACAGTAGAGTAATAAGGGATGCTGGTGTTTGTAGTCATCCACTGCTACATAGTGTGCGGCTCAAGAGAGGGAGAGAGATCGAGAGAAGGGTGCTTGCATCCTTGGTTGTCATGGATACGGCATCCCTGGTTGTCATGGATATAGCTTCCCTAGTGACCGGAAGGCTCCATGCAGGTGGCAAGTGAGAGTATGAATGGAATGTCCCAGGGAAACACTGTTAACATTTCATTATCATGGGAATTAAACATGCCCCACAAATGTAGGGGAGTTATGCTATATAAACAAGTAAGTGCTGTTGCATTGCTTATGAACATCTACTGAATTAGTAATAATTTCACTTCTGAATAGGTGCACAATCATTCAGTGCTGTTTATCTACATACATACGCAGCTACTGTAATTGAATTGTGTGCATACATGGTTGTATTTTTCAGAACGGCAGATTAAAGGGCATATACTGTACTGGGAAGGCAAAAAAGCCTTCAAAATGTAATTGTTAGCAATCTTCTTGCCAATGGACTTAAATTCATGTATTGTCTATTTTAGAAGCTTGCTGAAAGTTATTTGCCCTCAAATGATCTACATTTGGAGTAATGATTGATTAAATCACAAATCCTTTACAAATCACAAATTTATAAATCTTTTATTACTCCAATGCTTATGAACATCTACTGAATTAGCCTTATGAATGAGTAATAATATCACTTCTGAATAGGTGCACAATCATTCAGTGCTGTTTATCTACATACATGTACTGCTGCTACTGTAGTTGAATTATGTGCATACATCATTGTATTTTTCAGAACGGCAGATTAAGTGTTTGTCCAATGTATTGACACATAGGTTCTGCTGTCTTGGGGTATATTCAGATTTTCAAGCCTGACAAACATGACTTAGGCTAATGTTTCATGTTCACATTTTCTCTACGTGACTAGCCTTCCCATTTTGAAATGCACAAAAAATGTACTATGAGCCTGAATCACATAGCTGAGAGTTGATGAATGTGGCAACAAAGAATTATGTTTTGAGATGCATTTCAAAGATAGATGTACAGTATAGATATATTGATGTACACTACAGCTCAAAGGAATTGGCATAGGGAAAGGGAAAGGGAAGAAAGGGACGGACCCACAGTTTTAAACTGTGGTATATTTTGTCCAGTTCAGCATGAAACATGATGCTTTTTAAGCATCATGTTTCATGCTGAACTGGACAAAATATGTGATTCAAAACTGTTGGTCTCTTCCTTTTTTTCCCTTTCCCTTTCCCTATGCCAATTCCTTTGAGCTGTAGTGTAGATAGGTAGCCATGTATAGAAACACTGACTCTAACGATAGGAAGTTGATAAACCTACCCTTGGATTGATGGTTTCTGATGAGTTGAATTCTATTTCAGTGTAGACTTGATGTCTCTGCCCACTCATGACAACTCCTGCTGGCTATGATCAAATGATTCAGCGATTCTTGACACAAAATATAAGGGATCATGGGTAGTATTTAGGGTAAATGTCTTTTAGTATTCTGGAAATTCAAGTGATAAGAATATGTAAAATAAGTAAAAATGAGTCTGTTATCATCTAATATAAGATGTAAAGCTATTTGGAAATGAATAGTATCTTAGTGCAAATATGAAATATTCACAACTTTGATTTTCATCAAACTTGTGACAATCTAATTGCTGCAATTTCTGCTTTGATGGAATGAAACTAAATAGGATTTCATTATCCTTCAAAAGGCTTTAACAAAGTTTAGTACTATCTAAGTTGTCATAGTTCTTAGCACGTTTTATGTACAGTGCGGATGTATCAAACTACATCACTGTGCATGTAAACAAAAAACCACTTCATTACTCCACAATTCACAGCCATTACACATTTGTTTGAGAAGCCGCTTGATCATACCCTGTTGTTTTAGTTTTTAGTGTTTAATTGAAAAACAATGTTCCCTTGAAACTGCTGACATGATCCAGTAGTCTGTAACACATGTTTTCATGTTTGGTTTGCCACCTTCCATTTCTGTTCAGAATGTGCAGCGTGTCGTAAATATTGACATGTCCTTCACAGTAACAGAGGTTTGGATTGGAACTCAAGCAGTAGAAGTATCCATTGTTTGCTGCCCTCTGTCTGTGGTGTTTGTACAGTGATCAGTCATTATTACATTTTGTTTGACTTGCTTTACATCAAATTCTAAAACAAAGTATCAGCTTTTAGTTTGGTGTTAGATCAAATGAAGCCAAGATGATACATCTGTAGGTGTAATAATATTGGACTAATGTTTTAGATACATCTTTGGGCTGATAACTCAAAGATATTGTTTTATAAAGCTGTCTTACTCCACAATTGAGCTTTTTAGAGAGTAGTTGTAATCACTTAGTGTTCATAATCACAATTATTGTGATATTCCTATGAGTATTGGAATCTTATTCACACTTGTTTGCATGACTGTTTACTGGCATTCATGTGTTTCTATTGGATGATTTGTGTATGCTTTTAAAAATATTTGTTGCAGTATAAAAGCAAGTCCACTAGGTTCATTTTTTTATCAAATGAATATGCAAAATACTAGAGGAAAATCTATCTTGACTATGTAATACCCAATCAACTCAAGAGAACATGACAATTTCTAAAGAAATTCTACTTTAATGTAGATGTGTTATTTGTTTTTGTCTTTCAGGCTACCATACAGCGGACAGCGATACAGACTCTAGTTACAGCAGACATGACGGGACCAATGGAGATCCACAGAGCAGGTCAGATCATGAACCATACTAGAACCAGAGAACTGTCTCATTGTCTGACCAGTGCTTGTTCTTGTCAAAGAATGATAAGTTATATCCTACAAATCTCCATGGCAACTTATAGCACATGATATGTGAGATGATAATGACATCTTATTTCACACTGCATGCATTCTCCCAAATCAATTTCATCAGTACAGAACGTGATTTAAAAAGTTTGCAGAATTATTTTTTTTAAATTTGTGGCTTCAAGTGCTAACATTTCTTTAAGATTTTGACCCAATCGCAACCCATGATTTATTAATGTGTTAAAACAAAATAGATAATTAGACAAATTATTTACTTTACCATAATATAACATTATACAGTGTAAGGACATTGTAACCATAACAAAGCAGAATGGGCCTGTTGCATAAATCTTACGATTAATTGTAACCATGTCATCAATAATAAATACCATGGTAACATTTCTCCACTGCCAAGCAAATTTAAGGTTTCCACAGAAGTTGCCATTGGTAACAAAGTTACCATCAATAGTAAGTTTTATTGAACAGGGCACAGAACTAGATACAGTAGGAGATAACCTAAGAGTCTTGGAATTGATGTAGAAGGGCTTTTTGTGAACATGCTGTGTCCAATATACCACAAAGGAGAATGTAGTGCACAACATGAATAAAATACTAATGAACACTTTTAAGTAGAATATATATGTATTCTCAATCTTTCCTGCAGATATAATTCAAAGAGACCCCTGCCGGCCTCTCTGCGACTGCTGTCCAAGGGCAGCCGTGACCGGGATGGGCCCATGCGGACCACGCCCAAAGGCCCCAGTGGGCCCCTCAAGGCAGACCACAGCATCCAGCCATTTACCAGGGAGAAAAGGTTTGTCTGAAAGTTACGCCCACAATATCACGAACCTTACTGATGTGAAGGGCACCTCAGTCACATCTACAAGAATATTTCTTGGGATTTGAAATCGTTTGCAGAACCTAAAGGTCAGCAGACAATGCCCCTATAACTGTTATATAGGTTTTGTTGGAGTGATTAGTTGGCCTGACCCGTTGAGTGGACACCCATGACACTTATTCAGTGGGACATTCGAGCAGATTGAACACATTAAAGGGAAAGTCAACCCTGTGGTTAAAGGGAAAGTTCACCCTGAAATGAAGTTGGTTTTGATTAAAGCAAAAACACTAAAGAAATATATTAGTGAAGGGTTGATAAAAATCCTTCAAAGGATAAGAAAGTTTCAATTGTTTGAAGTTTTAATTTTGTGATGTCACAAGATACTCTCCGATATGTTGGTACTTTTTTTCCCCATAAATTCCCTTTTTTCTGGTTTTTGATGAAGGAATAAATCTCTTCACAGAGGTATGTGTGTAAAAACATGTGTCTAATAATATGTGAAATGCGCATGGTGTAAATCCTTTTGAGAAAATTAACATTAAAAAAATAGTACAGGATGAATGGGAGAGCATTTCACATGTGAAGTCACAAAATCAAAACCTAAACAAATCATAACATTCTTATGCTGTGATGGAGTTTTGTCAAACTCTTACTATCATGTTTTTGCTTTCATTAAAATCAACTTAACTTCAGGGTTGACTTTCCCTTTAATCATGAATATAGTTTGATTTGGAAAAGATGTGAAGGGTAGCTCGAAATGTTTCAGATATTTATACTTTCAAGGAAACCACAGACAATGTTATGAACACTTTCAAGACAAGTATTGAACTGGGTACTTGTTCAATAACGTGTTCATTGCGATGTGCGGTGCGGTGCTGTGTCCTTGTGTGACTCACGTTACGCAACATGTGACGCAGGTAATGAAGCGGGATAAACGTACCCTGATAGTGTGGGGTATTTATAGAGGCTGATAAAGATTGATGCTGACAATACATTTCCTGGCACAGAACGGCTGGTACCAGCCTGCTGCCAAGTTTGAAAAGAGGTAACAAAGAATTGAACTGATTGGAGGGTCATTGTTTGGGGCTTGTTTTGCTTGTAATATAGTTCAGTAATTAAATTTGGTATGATTTAATTTGGGGTAGATGGTGGTCAGTTATTGTTGTTGTCCTACATGTATATAGGGAAGGGGCCAGTCCTAAAGAAATCGTGAAATAGCCCCCGATTCTTTGAAAGGATATTTCAACTACCAGTAGTTGCTTTACTGCTCTGTTGGTAGATGGTTTTGCTAGGAGCACATCTGTATGGTTCAGAAGATCAAAGAAGATCATAGCACCCATGAGTTCCAATGTGCATAATTTGTCAGGATTGCAATAGATGTTGTCATTTGCTTCAAAGGATGATTACAATCGGAAAGAAATCCTTCAGGATGTACACTCTGTTCTGTTGCAGGTTAGTTGAAATGTAAAGTATCTAGTAATAGATCATGACATTGTCAAAGACTGAGCTTGTCATGTGTGTCTAACTAATTATGATAATCTTTCCTCATCTTTTAATGCAATTCTTGTTATTAAATGAAATGGTGAGAGGTCAACATTGATTATGTGAAAACAGGTCGTTGTTGCGTGTATCAAACGATTTAACATTGATTATATCATAAAGCTATGTTTTTATAGGATTTGGAAGTTGGGGTAATCATAAAGTTAATGTGCATCGTGTGTAGCTTAGCTGTGAAGTAATTGTAATTGTAATTGTAAGTGTAACAGTCATAGTAAAACTCCAATCATCAGGGCCCTGTGGTTCCCTGCATGATGATGCTCCTACTGCTAACAGTATGTGCACCTTTCACTTGTCCCGGTTTCAGGTCTCCAGAGGAGAGCTCACCCCGTGACCTTTGGGCAGAGCAAGGGGCGCGGCCTAAGCACTACTCATCCACCGACTCCTTGGAGACGGAGCAGGTGACGCACATTGTGTTCCAGGACACGCCCATCCGTAGCGACTCAGACGACAAGAACACCTCCTCCTCCCGCCCAACCACGCCCTCCGCCCTCCGTAAGTCATCTCGCCCTGCCTCGCCCAGCCGCTCTGTTCGATTCGACGATGACACGGACGGGTCGTACGACAGCGACCGGCGTGATCGCCGACCACATTCGCATCACAGTCGGAGAAGTGAGTCGCCGGTGAATGGTGGGCGCAACTCAAAACATTCCGAGTCCAGGCATCAGAATGGAGCCCCACCCGGTGATGTGGCAATCCCTATCTATGCAACCGTGGACAAGTCGCGGAAATCTCGCAAGTCCTCCGATCACGCAAACGGACATTTGTCGCGGCACGATGAGTGGACGAACGGTGTTGAGCGGGAAGACCCATATAGTAGGATCAATGACGATAGCTCGGTCGATGTGACCACCACGAGGAGGACGGACCCACAGTATGAGGAGGTGCCCTTTAGGCCTCGATCAGAACTCATACGGACTAGATCACAGGACGTCAGACAGAGGTCAGGTGACCAGGGCAATAGGGCAGGTGAGGGCGGCAGACGCAGTCCAGCTAAAGGTTGGTTGTGTAGATGAAAAATTGTTGCCTTCCAATATATATGATTCTTGTCTTTGGACAAAGTATCAAAATAAGTTAAAGAAAAACAAGTCATTAACTTCCATGGATGAGTGCAATAGCAATGTAATATTAGATAGGAGCAGCAGTATTTGCTACTCATTGGGTGTAATGACATCTTGAAAAGCAGTAGTACACTGTACATAATGCGTTTTACAAAGATGTAGTTAATCATAATGTATGGTGTTTATAATAATGAGTTATTTAATTTTATCTGTTTTGAACATGCTCAACATGCTTATGAAGCATCTTAAATAGGATTTGAGATTAAATTCTAGTTGCATTTTATTCATGGATCATCATAAATTAATCTTGTATGTATGTGGATTCTTTTCAACAGAATCTAGACCATCAAGAAGATCCTCAACGTCCAGCGACCCTTCTTATGCAAAGGGAGATCGCCAGAAGACCTCCAGAAGATCCGAGAGTCCGTCCACACCGAAGTCGATGGCCACAAGGGGGCGCTCTGCTTCTAAGGAGAGTCTGTCGTCCTTCGGCAACCCTTGTGTCACGGATACAGATAACACCATTGAGCATCTGGGCTCAGTTCCGCTCGACCAATTTGCATTCCAAAGGTAGGGTGGCCATAAGGTGTCTGCTTTGGATTGGGTTGGAAGAATATCAACATTTAACTCTGTGACTGTGTTTTTAATCATGATGTGAGAACAGAATCATAATTCTTTGAATGGGTCCTTGATGTTTCTTGATTATATATCATACAAATGATTTTTTTTAAAACAAAGCCAGCTATGTAATAAGTTCAGGAGATGGCTTAGAAGTGTGGGAGAAAAAGTAAGTTTAAGATACAGGATGAAATGATATGAAGTTAGATACTAAGATTTAGAAGGGAAAGAGGGACTGGGAGGGGGACAGAGGAAGAACCAGAGAAAGAGAGAGAGAAAGGGATGGGGAGGAGTGGGAGAGAGAGAGAGAGAGAGAGAGAGAGAGAGAGAGAGGAGAAAGGGGAACTGGAGTGGGAAATGTATGATATAGAAAGAGCTGTGATAACACGATTAACTACTGAGGGAGAAAATATGTGAAAGAAAAAATAAACATAATTCATAATGGAGAGAGAGAGAGAGACAGAAAGATAGAGAAAGATAGTTGAGCAAGGAATAGTTAAGTTGTGAAAGAGATGACAGATGAAAACTTATCATTAGGTATGTTATTTCCGTTTCTTGAACTCTTCAACTGTCCCCATGCCTTCGTCAAGAGTTCTGAAGATGGCAGGAAGGGCTTGTCTTGATGGGCGCAGTGTAACGAACTCTGGAGGAACAGGAAATGCTAAATTATGGATGTGGACAGATCCTAATTAATGTCTTTCCCCGTAGGCTTAATCCTGCCCCCGTATTGTACCTCGCAGCCCGTCTTGATTCTCAACAAACGAGGCAGACATGGTTGACAACGCATCTTTGAAGTGCTGATGATAAATTAACAATGTTACACTTTTTGAAGAAAGAGCACAAGTTCTTAAAACTTCATGCAATGCAGATCTTGCCAGATTTATTTCAAGGGTAGATTTTGTCAGATTTTTTTGTCATTACATCACAGCCAAGAAAGCAGTATGGTTTAATGCCTACAAATAACTTTAAGCTTGTTGCTATCATCAACAAGAAACCTGAGAATCCAGTGTAATTCGTATAGGAAACTAAATGTAACTAAATAACAAATTCTTTAAACAAACACTCATACGTGTAAAATGATTAATACTTTATATTGTTTAATGTTACAAATTGTTATATTGTTTTTATTTATTTTTTTACATATGTGAAACTATAATATATATAAGGTATGATATATCTTGATATGATATGATATATCTTAATATTAACGCTGGTCATTAAAGCTTGTTGATCATAAAGCCAATAATGACATAATGTAAACAAAATGATAACTTGCAAGGGCTACTTTACAAGCCTGATGTCATAAAACTAAAACCCTGCATACTATTCCCCGTAAAGATATTGTACAATGTCGCAGGGGCTCTTTACTTCATGGGGGGGGGGGGGGGCTATATTTTGAGGTGCAGGGGCCCCAGTGTAATTTGCTCAATGCTTCTAGAGAACATGAACCACAGAAGATAGTGAATCCTTCTTCTGAAGTGACCCTGACTTTCTACAGGGACAGGATAGAAGTTGAATAAGATTAATCCTAGGAAATAAGCCAAACCTGGCTTATTTGTTAAATTGAAATAACTGAACACTCCTTGCTCCTTATGTGGATAGCAATGTATATGTGAGGAGAAAAAGAAATGACGGGCAAGGATCTCAGCTTGTTGGCTATTTTCATGGTACTGTAGGTACAATCAGGGCGGAAAGTGTATATACTGAGGGTTACTTTTCATGCCTGATGTCAGACATTATGCATTATGCCCTATGAATTGGGGATGAAAAATACTTAAAATAGAGCTTAATCCAGCCATGGTCAGTATGTTTCTACAGACTAGGTACACCCAGTTCCTGTAGTAAGCAGTTCATACAAAGATTAATATCTTCAGTTAGGACAATTGTTCCTTCTGCCAAAACCTCACTAGAAATACCAATGTTTGTTCCTGGTATCAAGGTATAAAATAATCAATACCTCATTAGAATAACTCAGTAGAATAATACATGTACCTCACCAGACCAACACACCTAAAATGTCCACCCTACTTGGGCAATATTTGTTCATGTTTCAAAGTATAGACTCATACCTCACTACAAAGTCACTAGATTAAAGCATGTTTCTCATTAGACTAATGTAGCTGCAATAGGAACGTTTGTTCCTTTATCGAATAGTTCATTAGACTAATGAACCTCTATTGAACATCTATAGCAGTGCTCAGTGATCCTGGTATCAAGGTGTAGATTAATATTTCTATAGCATAAGACATGTTTATCATTATATTAATGTAGGTGCGGCAAGAACGTTTGTTAATGTAAAATACCTCATTAGACTAATGAACCTAAATAGTTTGTTTTTGGTATCAAGATATAGACTAATATCTCTATAGAATAATACCTCAAAAGCCTAAATATGTGCATAGACCTGTGTAAATAGCCCACTCTGTCCATGCAGCCTTGAGTAGAATTGCAAAGTCACACAGTGGTGAAAATATCTCCGGCAATAGGGGCCCCGTAACTAAATGGATTTAGGGGATCGGCCAACTGTCAATCATATTCTTGCGCCCCACAGGTAGCCCCTCCCTGCAATAGGAGGGCACTTTGATCCGATATCTCTTTCAAGGGTATGGCTTACCAAGTTATTGCTGGATTCTAAGTTCTTTAATCCTCTCATTACCATGGCCACAAAAATGTGTATACCCTAAATAGCACTTGTATCACTTGGTATTGAGAGGATCAATGTAACAATTTAAGGCCTGTATGCATTCATTTTTAAACTCTCAGTGTAGCTTACCAGCCCTGTTGCTTTAATGTTGGCAAAAAATCAGAACCACTTTCTGCGCCCTTGTCATTCTAACTGTTCAAGCCCCTTGTTTGGGTGATCGTGTGAACTTGGGAACACAAAGGCACTAAAGAGGACCTTCACAGTCGAGAGATGGCAGATGTGTGACGAGAGACTGAGAGGAGAAGTAATGAATCTGACAGTTGTTGTTAACGATGTATCAAGGCAGGGCACCGAGAGTGCGAGAGTGATGCTTGCAGCAGTTGTAAAACAAAAACCGTTTGGACCAAGTGCTCTGCAGGGACATATTTCCATGGCAGGATTTGAGTCATCTTTCATCTGCAAGATTAGACAGAACATTATTCATTTCCCCTAAGACTCAGTCTGCTCTCCTGCAAAGAATTGAAATCCTGCAGCTTTCCTTGTCTTCAACCAGCCGTGATAAATTCTTTTTTACCCGTCAAGACTAAACTCTAATGTGTGAGCGGGAGAGAAGATGACAGCTTTCTCGGAGCTGGAACGTGAACGGGAAGTAGGGCTCGTGTTCAACGGAATTAGGCTCCCTGTCACTCGAGACTGTTTTCATTCTGGTATCGTGGTTGACTTTGAGTGATATTTCCCAGCATTCCTCACCGGCACCAAACTGATGCTGCTGATACATCTCGTCTGATACATCTCGTCTGAACGAGTGCGCGCAGTGACCTGAACGGGCCGAGTGGTCAGTGGAGACAATTGATTGGAATGTGTGACCTGCAAAATTCTTTGTTTGATGGCATCCTTCGTGTGGTCAAGGGCATAATAATGAGTAACCAGCTATTTCACTCTTAGTCCACAAGATTCTTCTCAGTGATATTCCTTGTTTGCGTGCATTCTATCATCCTGTCCACAATTCTTGATTTACTTCTGTGGAATAGATAGCTCTGCAGCAATACCATCTTTTCAAGGAAAACCATTGGAGATTAATTACTGAAAATAACAATTGAGAAACACATTTTTTGCGGAGAGATTACCAGTTTCTTGAAAGGAGTCCGATATTGAGTCAGCAAGACCGCATATTTCCACTACAGTTTGACATATACTGTATGGCAGTGTATCAGGTTCATGATAAATGCAGTTAAGTACCTCCTCATAGAAGACAGATTTACTCTATTGGCAGAGTCAAAGAGTTTAGCTAGATTTACCGCACTAGCATCTGAGGGAGAGTGTCCGATTGGCTTCACAGTGGAGTGATGAGCACTCTAACATCTTCACATCAAGACACTTCTTTAAGGTGTCACATTGCGAACACGCACCTAATCAGTCCAAGTTCATTTTCATATCTCCTCACATGAAGACAGATTTAATCTTTCCACAGCATCAAAGAACGTGGTGAGATTGTACCTAACTTCCTTGGCCGAGTAATCCAATTGGTGACTGAATTCTGCTGAAACTCTTTCTGTGGATAGAGAGACCCCTGGACAGTGCCACATTGGGAACGGACTTCTCTGCACTACTTTGCAATAAACTGAAGTGTTTTGTGAAAATAGATGAGAAAATGTCTTCTCACCCACCACTTGCTCGAAGGATATACCTTCACCGGTATGGTCCAGCCATGCCAGCATCGCATCGTGAAAATGGAACGGTTCGCCGGGGCTGTAAACGAAGAAGGTATGATTATTGATTTGATGAAGTTACATTAATTAACCCCTTGTGTGCCAAACAACCTGTTCCTGTATGCAATTTGTGGATATTCTTTGGGGAAAAAAACAAATTATATCAATGGAGTATGAAGGGTTAACTTGCTATGTGATAAATAGTTTGCAGAGATCCCTCTGGCTAGCGTTTTATCTGGTACAAGACGAATTCAAGCAATCTCCCTGCTTTATGTCAACCCATCTCTTTTGCGATAGTAGCTGAATTGTGTGCCTTCAGTGCTCCATTCTGTGCATTAAAGACAGGGTGTTTTATTTGCAAAAGTCATGAAATTTGGCAGGAATCAGCAGTATGCTGTAAAAAAACGTGTTTGAAATCTCAAAGCAGATAGCTTCACAAACATTTTCAGGAAAAGTAAAACTATCCTTGTCAACATTTGCATGAATTCTATATTAATAATCAAATTGTCCCTCTCAGCGGGCGATGCAGGCATTACTTGTATTGAACGCATGCACCATGGAGCGGACCAATGTGACTCATAGAGCACAGCGGTCTCCGGTCTGTAGGATATAGGATTCGGATGACCTGCCCAAATCCTCCTCAAAATCTACTAATTGCTATAATTCTGCTGAAAGTCAGTTTCCAGTTATTTTATTGGGAGGAAAGTTCTAACACAGTATCTTCTTCCATTTTCCGTGTTTTTTACAAAATTTAATTTTTTGATCTGCAATTTAAGGGACACCCTGTCTTCAGTCCATTCCTTACCATTATCCACATTGTGCACAATTCTCCCTATCGCATATAGCTCTCCATATCTGAACGCGTGTGGCACTGGAAATTTTTTACCTTTAATTCTTGGGATATGAACTTCCACTTCACGAACATTCTATAGCCATCGTCTTGCTTGTGTCTTTTCATCCTTTCATTAGTCCATCCACAATTAATGTTGAGGTAGGCAAAAACATCGCCGTGAGTAATTGGTGATATTTTTTTCAAGTCCTTCGTCCATGTAACAACCCTTCCATTTTAATATTATGAGGTTTACAAGGGTTGAAATTACAGATTTTGTGCGTTATTGCGTGAATTGAATACATACCAAACTCTTACCAGACGTATACATCTCAAGAGCAATCGATCAGAGATCGGTATCGCGAGTTGATATCGCTTGATATCAACTATATGCGATAGGGACAATTTCTGTGCACAAATCTCATAGAGCAGCACATTGGCTGGGATTGGAAGTAATCACTGCATTAGTAATGTTAGTGACATGATATGACTTTGCTCAATAAACTCTCCACACAGTTTCTCTTTCCAATTTGATTTATTTATACACTGGTCACAAACACAAGATGACATTGCACTCAGTTTTCTGTCCAATCATTGATTAATAAGCATAAAACATGTTCAGATATTTAATGTGGAAGATGAAAGAAAGGTTTGCCACTTCATATCTTGTTTACCTCTTACCTTTTTCATAGTTCATTTAAAAAGAAAGAAAGATCTGGGATTTCTGTAATCAATACCTTTATAATGTGTACATGAAAGACCTGTTCTGTCATTAAAGCAAGTAATTTATTGCCACAGTGCAAAATATTTTAGTTACTTTGCCAAGTGTTACAGCTTTGTGCTGTGATTTGGCGCCCTCTATTGTTGTAAAGCAGGATATGTCTAATAGGAGGATAGGATATTGTTGTGGTTTGAACATATGGCACAGATATGTCGACAAAAGGAGGCAGTTACCTTGTCACCTGCCATGCTTGGTGCCAGGATTTTTTAGATCATAATCATTTTTCCCTTTGTCACTTCCCTCTTCCCCATCCCACCATGCGGTTTCTCTCTTTTTCAATTGCACCCCCCCCCCCCACTTGGTTTCTACATGTAGGCTACCCGAGTCTTCTTTCTCAGTCTTTCTTGTCTTCTCTTGTCTTTGTTTTCTGTCCCCCTCTATTTCAATCTCACTCTGTCTCATCCCTTTCTGCTCTTCCTGCCCTCACCCTCCGTATCTTCTTTCCTTCTCAGTGTATTTCTCTGTCTCCATCTCTTTCTCCTTCCATCTCAATCTCTGTCACTCTCTTTCTTTTTCCCCTCATCTATCTTTTTATTTCCTGTTCTCTCCCTCCTTATTTTTCTATTTATTTTCCCTTTCTC
The DNA here is from genome assembly GCA_963669155.1 of Arbacia lixula. Taxonomy (NCBI): domain Eukaryota; kingdom Metazoa; phylum Echinodermata; class Echinoidea; order Arbacioida; family Arbaciidae; genus Arbacia; species Arbacia lixula. The sequence continues at coordinate 23,315,967 of OZ022588.1, forward strand.
TGTAAATATGTTTTTCCCTCTGTTTTTCTATGCATCTGTGTACCCCCCCCCCCCTCTTTAAGTCCTCTAACACTGTATTTATTGCTGTATTTCTTTATATGCTTGTATGACGCGGGGATCACATTATAACACTCATCATGACATCACAATGGGCATTGGGCAATTTTCCATTATTGTATGCTCGATTAAAAAAACGGCATGACATTCATTTTTATGAATGGCACTTTGCAATGTCAAAAACAACAACCTAGATCACATTATTTAAAGAAGAGTAAGTGGAAATCAGTTATCATTAACAGAATTTTTAAATGATTTCTAGGAATAAGCCGAGAGTAAGAAATGCTTTTTTGCTCGGACTAACATCACAGCAGGTAGCAAGGATGCCTTTAATTTGGGTGTGACATCCACACCCATTCCTCTACTGCACAAAGCATTATCACATCACTGAAACAAACGCTTAGCACTTACCTGCATTAGAACAGCTCTGTTACTGTTAAAGGGATCCTATAGGTTGTGGTAGTTGAAAACATATTAATGACACATGTGAGGGCAAAGTTGTAGCCTTCCAGCCGCAAATGAGTTATCAACAAGATAGATAAACACAATATGTTTCATCATTTTAAATTTATGTTATATTGCCAATAGTACCAAAATTGATTATCATTTCTGCTACTGAAAAGGAATAGAGAAAAGAGATTATTAATTGCCTACCAATTTGAGGATTTAAACCTCAGTAAAATGTAACTCGCTCTCACAGGGTTTTTTGTCATTGCAGGAGCTAGCTAGCTCTCCATGAGACCACGTGTGATTTGTTGACTACTCAGATGTTAAGACAAAGGTCTTTAAAGTCTCCATCTTACTTTGACACAGCAAGACATCCTCTCGGATTTGCTTGGAGTTACTGACAAATTATTGGTGTAACTATTGTAGCCTACAGTGGATGACGAACACAGAAAACATGTTTTGTTTAGAGATGCACTCGTAAACTTTATCCAAATATTGAATGGATGAAGGCGGTATGGCTGTATTCTTTTAGTGCTTGTGCTGCAGTGTAAGATTGTAAACGTGATGCAGGGATGTGGACTGGACCGGCCTAACTATCTCAGCCTCATTTAGGATCTGACCTCTCTTATTGCATTGTTTGAGTGATTGATTAAATTGTTCTGATCTTCTCATGGAGCCTGTCTGTTCAGCGACGCCTCCGTGCATGCTTACAGTCATCATGGGGTTCCTACAGGCCATCCTATCATGCTATTCCTCAAGGTAACCAAGACTGAGATGAGAGGGATCAGTTTTTAGTGAGGGGTGAAGCATTTGGATCAAGGGAAAAAGGATTAGGCTCAAGAGGGGAGAGTTCATGTGACACGTGAGAGGTAGTTGTTTTTTAGCTGAATGGTTCTACTAAATGAGGTAAGCATTTCATTAAGGTAGGAAGAATTCAGTTAAATGAGGAACTGTTCAGCTCAAAGAATAATGACTGAGTTACAGAGGAATGAGTGTAGTTGAAAGGAAAGGGTGTTTGTTTGGGGGAGTGAGGGTTTGTCATATCTCAATCAAGTCGATGTCGGCCTGTTCCATCTATTTTAAACCTGCTTCACTGCTGTGGCATTGAAAGGCACCTGCTAGGTCTCGTAGACTGGAGAGAGAAGGGTATTGTGTGTTTGTCACATGGTCTGTAGTGCTGCTGGCTCAAACGAGATTGCCCTGTTTGAATCAACGACAGGGGCCAGCCCATCGATGACGACCAGTCGCCATGACAACTTCACTTGTTAATAAAGGTTATCTAAAGAGAGATGGAAACACAACTATAACTCATGCAGTAGGTACATTTCTTGAGTGTGTTGCATCTACAAAGCATTTTAAAAGCTTGTCGGCAGCTTGCCAGACCTAGCGTCATTGAATATACATGCAAACAGGATGTTTCTCATAGCAAACAATAAAGAATGCTATCTTTACAGCTGCTAAAGAGTGACGATATGCTCTGTAAATGGTTTAGCAGAGGTATCTGTGCATGGAATTCCGTTTAATTCCTTGACTACCTGAGATATACCTGAAGGGTTGCCAATATATCTCTCTCATTGCCATTGACATGAAGATGTATTTATGTATTATAATATTCAAATGTAACTTGAATTTTTATACAGCTGTTTGGTATTTTTTTTATCTATTTGATTGTCTGTTTGTATGCTTGTATTATGCCTAAATTGTTTGCAATTAAAGTGAGATGAACACCATTCACTTTCATTGCTTGAATCATTATAGTGCCTTTCACAGCAATGAGCTATCGATGATGATATCAAGGACAAAGCGGCTGGGTCACTAGCGAGACTAGAAGACTTCATATTATTTGGTGGAAATGGTTGTCAGCTGAGAGAAGACAGAGGAGTTTTGTTATACTGCTTCAAACCCAAGTAGAAATTCCCAGGAAGTTTTGTTTCCCCTGAACAATTCATCTAATTTAAACCTGTAAAAAAGTCCCCTGGATACAAAGACCACCTGCCTCTGAAGACAAGAGTTCCTGCCTCTCGTTAGTGGTCTTTCTAGACAGATTTCACTGTGTTTAACCCTGTCAGTACCAAGTCATGAATGAATGAATGAATGAACTATTAATGTACAACACAGTGGATGTGCCTGTGGTAATAAGAGGGTTAATATCCAGGTACATTTATTGTAAATATGAGAAATGCTTGCACGACAAAGGTAAGCTAGTTGCTTGAGACATATTGGTCTAGATGCAAGGATGTGAGTCAGGCCAGGTGAGAGGGTTGTTATGTAAGACCGATTAATGAGCCCCCTTCTGGTGATGTCATCAGCTCACCCGCCCGCTCCTCGGAACAGGGTGTTACAAACATTAATTAATCTACGAGCTCTGCTTCAGGCGTCAAATAGCCAATCTCCCAATGCAGAGCTGGCAGGCATGCTGCTCGCTATATTCAATCACTTTTCAAAGTGGCAATATCAGATTGATTGGTGTAATTGCAACGTGCGGGATAGAATGTCACAGAGAGTTTATGGTCTGCCGGTGTGACCATCGGGTGATTAATCTTGATGTGTGCCTAATGAGTGATAGATTGGTACTCTGGTATGGCGGATGAAGAGATACGGCTTCATCGCATTGGTTCAAACCAATCTTGATCATGAATAGTATCGGCTTATCAGTTGAAAGAGACTTTGTTGAGACCTGAGGCAGAGCTGTAGTGATGCTGCAAGTTGACACCTGTATGATTCATCCAACAACATGGCAGGTAGCTACAGCAAATTGTGAATTCCTTCTTCAATTGCAGTGGATCAAAGTCAAGCAGTTATAGCACTTTCTCGATCTTCAGAACTTAAACATTGATGAATTATGATACTTTAGTCTTGCCTACATAGACAGAATCCTTGCATTGGAGCAACTTACATAATCACCATCAAGCCTGAAGGATTTTAAATGATGGAATAACATGTTTTGTAATGTCTGGGACTGAAGTGATCAAATGCATCGGTTGAAGCTGTCTCCTAGCTTTGACCATCACCAGACATCAATCCAATGAGGGACATTGCCTGCGACGGAGTATCAAGAACGTGGTACAGATACCGCCGCCCCAGAATGACGACCAAGAATAGGATTGCGTCCCAACGGAGTAACGGCAATACCCCACCCTCCCCTGCTCCCAAACTCAAGGGTGGCGATACGTCGCTTGTCAACCTGCGGAATGCCCGTCCTCTCTCCCTCAAGTGTGTGGATCGCCGCTCCCTCTATATGCGGTACGCGATGATGAATCAGGCGGTGCTAAATCAGGCACACCTCAGGATCCAGAACTCTCCCATCCTACAGCAGCTGGCAGAGCCGGAGAAGAAGAAGACGACTGGGTCGTTGAGGAGGAAGATGAGACCTCTCTCAGTCACATCGTGCATGGACTTGTAAATATAACATACTTCAAGATACAGTCTACCCTGAAGTTCAGTTGGTTCTAATACAAGCAGTAACATGAATGCAACATATTAGTGCAAGTTTGATGAAAATCTGTCTAAAGATGAGAAAGTTCTGATTTCTTTTAAGTTTTATTTTGTGAAGTCACATGTGAGTTGCTATCTCATATGTCAAGTACTAATTTTCATGGATATATACCATGTTACCTGTGCATTTGACATATCATTAGAAACATGTATAAATATCTCTGAAAATGATGTATTCCTTCATCAAAAACAGAAAATAAGCAATATATAGAGCATTGTACAGCACACAACATATGGCAGAGCAACTCGCAAGTGACGTCACAATATTAAGACTTTAAAAAGTCATAACTTACTTATCCTTTGATGTATGTTTATCAAACCTTCGTGCACTAATATCTTGCTTTAATTTTCTGCTATAATTAAAATCAATTTAAATACAGGATGGACTTTTACTTTAATACCAATACAATATGGTCCAGGAAAACATTACACAGGGGCTTACAGCGATATAGCCCACGCAATAGAAAAATAGCAAAGTCCTAGTATGAGATTTGTGTGTGTTATCCATGCAATGCTTGGTTTACTAATGGAACTTCATGGTTTACATATATACAAACAAATAACATGTACAGTTCAGTGAGAAATAAAAACCATTATGGAATTTACATTATATCTGTGGATAATAACAGTACTAAAAGCTAGTTACTTTGATAATTCCATCTACAGATTAAGATGGAGCCACGCCATCAGGTCTTTGCAGAATAAGTGCCCCTTGTCTTATATATACTATATACACAAGAATTTGTTGTGTTGTTTTTCTACACATGACTTCAACACTGTTTGTCCCATGATGTGGTAGCTCCTCTCCGTGGTACCGAGCCCAGAATTTCCTACCATCGACATTGCCACGCTATCGCAGGAAATAATCTCTCTTTCCCAGGGAGCCACTTACACCTGTGTCATACCTGGGCCCCGTCTCTTAAAAAAATTGTGATTGATCATGACTTGACTTACGATTGATTACAATCATAACTCTGTTTGTTAGAGATAGGGTATTGGACTTGCGATCGATGCAGATCAATTGTTACTCTTTGTACAAGAGGGCCCTGGAATTTGTTTTATTTGTTTTCATGTTAGGTCAGCATTATTGGCACATTTTGAGATTGAAACAAGAGTATTTATAAATGTACAAGTAATGTTCTTTACCTGGTTACAGCTTAAAAAGACAAGTGTCAGTAGTGGTAATAATAATGGGCTGTAATCGTGGGGCAGCCATTCAATTTTCATCAAGGGGTTAAGATTTCATTTAATTACAGTGGTGTTTGCAGTTTTAGAAGATTTATTCCTGGCATCTTGAAATCACAAGAATAGACCCATGGTCATGGAAAAAGTGCATTCCACTGATTACTGGTTCCACAGCCTTCACCATTACTGCCCCTTTCCTTTCTTTAAGCTTAAACCTGACAGGCCCTGAGAACCCCATTGACTTACTACACACATTCACGCCAGTGATGATGAGAGAGTTTAAGGGAGCGGATCACTGGGATGAATGAGATGTGTGCAAACCATGCTCTGGTCTAGATTTCCATACTTGCATAGATTGATCGAGTGATGGAAACTTTATTCCTCTACCTTGAAACATTTCTGAGCTATCCGATTGGAAGGCCATTTGCAGAGATGACACTGTTAATGGAGCCAGTTGGGTTTAGCCAGCAGCCTGATTTCTAGTTCAAGTTTGATGCACAGAGCTGATGCATACGCTCATGCACTGATACTACATGCAATATTACAGAGCAGCAATTTAGCTGGTACCAAGAGGGTTCCCATCATGCAATGCATGGACTTTATATGATGATAATAGTCTAGGGTTTCCACCTCTCTGTAGCCGATGAGTCAAAGCTAAAGTCTCACATTGTCAGCCATATTTAGGCAGAGCGTTGTTTGGCTCACGTATCACCATTCAGGGGCAGGAAGCGCAAGATTAGCACATCCATCCTTCCCCGTTGTCGCCGTGCCGATCATAGAGCCTAGCAGGGCCGGCCCACGGTGCCAAAAAGACTCCAACACTGGGTGTCATGGCAGAGAGACAGACAGAGAGAGACAGAGACAGATTGATAGTTGCTAATTCTTCTTTCCCTGTTGTAAGATGCCACAAGGCAATGCACTAACATGCTAGCTGGCTGGTTGGCTTAGTGTTTGTCTTTCTGTCTGTGTTGAGTGTCTTTCTTGGAGTATAGTGTGTACAGACACTGATTGTTCTCTCAAAACCCTTGAAGCAAGTTTTGGATTTTGTTGAGCAAAATTTGCAATATATCAACAGTTAGAAAGAGAAAATAGCAAACAAGGTCTCATTTATGAATCTAGAATTTTTATTGAATTTAGAAGGAAGCCATGGGTGATTTTGATGATCTTGTACAATGTTTTTAAGCATTTTATTTTGGAAAACATTTCAAAACAAATGTAGCTTCAACTTAGATCCACAAAATTTAGATAAGAAATTGTATGACAAGGTAGCAAAGTAGTCTATGTACATTTAAATATTGTGACACCTTCTCAAACATGTGTCTGATATTGAATTGTGCATACCTAGTCTACCTTCTCAGACTCATCGGCCACCTAACTGTGCGTTTATCCCCTATCTCTCTGGGCTTTGACTCATCGGGCACCTAACTGAGGATTTATGCCTTATCTCTCTTTTTTTTTTATTTAGAGAAGTACATGGCTACAATACAAAAGTCATTGGTAATTATACAGTATGGACATTTTCTAAATGGTTGTTATTGCACTGCCACGAATCAAGGCGGCCTGCCTGCACAAGGTGGAGAGAATGTCGAACGAACTACTGTCTGAAGAATCAAGCTGCTCAGGGCGATTCTCAGATCATTTTGCTTTCTTAACCCCTCCTGTGCTAGACATCATGCTGCACTATGGGATTCCTGTGTATTACTGGTGTCACATTTGACAGTCGCACATATAGAGTTCTCATATCTCATTACCATCGGTAGAAAGATGTGTAGTAAGCAAATAGGGTTTTCATGGCGTGGAAATGAAAGGGTTAAGCAATGAGATTGAATTCTGGATATGATCTGGGAGTTCTCTGTAGGGAGTATGGAAGTCTCAGGTGGTGTTTGGAGAGGGATATGTTTCATGCTATCTGTCTAGTAATCATTTCTTTGTGTTGTTTTTAGGGAGAAAGGAATGGTTGGATCTTTTTGTGTACAGTATGTGTCATCTGCAGTCTCACATCAGTTTGGGCTATAGCACTGGGCTTTGGGTAGGGAAGGAGTGAGAAAGGATCAAGCTATATTCTTATCAAAGAGTAATTTTGCCAGGCAGTGAGACTTGCCATATTGTATAGTAAATTTACAAATTATATCACAGAGAAATATAAATGAGTTGAGACTGTAACCAGTTTCAATCGAAAGGGAAAAGTTACAAAATGATTAGAGCGGGCTTCATTTCACCCCTGACATTATGAAATGAATATGCTGAAAGTTTGTTGGCATTAAAGCCTATAAAAAAAAATCCAGGGGTTGGCTCATTTGTCAACATCTTGATGCATATGTATAAATATAAATAACTAGGAAAGATTTCACACCTTTTTAATGGCAGCTAGTACACATACGGCCATATGTATGTACCAAGCCACGATTGAGAAAAAATGAACAAACAGGATAATGTATAATCTTTCAAAGATAGCTGTACATGTGGCAAACTGCAAAACATAAACAAAAAAGCATGCACATGTAGAAATGAGGTACTGAACTCTGCAAGTGAACCCTAAAAGGAAAAAGCTTACCAGAGTCATATGTGCCATTAATTCCCAATGCGGTAGAGAATGCAGGGTTAGGAATATGATGACTTTGAGAAAACTGAACTTTTTTTATGCCATTCTTCAGTTGTCTCCTCTGAATTTTTATAATGATGTGAACACATCTGAAAGGGAAGTAATAGAATTCCAAAGGAAGAAGAGGGGGGGGGGGGGGGGGAGATTTTATTGTGTGTTCATCTGAAGCAATAATGCTCGAAATGAGATTAATGAACACAGGTTGAACTTGAGATTTGATGTCACTCTTTGGCTGTGGTCAGTGCAAGTAGGGTTTCTGTCTCCAGCTCACACGGAAATATTAGTTGATATCGACTAAAAGGAAGCTGTGAAAAAGAGAGAGAGGGAGAGAGAGAGAGAGAGAGAGAGGGGGGGGGGGGGCAGAGAGAGAGAGAGAGAGAGAGAAAGAGAGAGAGAGGGGACAGAGAGGGAGAAAGAGAGAGAGGGGGGGGGAGGGAAGGGCATCATAATAAATAAGAAATAGATACCGGGGGTAATGATCGAAGGGGGTCTGTGGCAATACAGGGGATGGGTAATCAAGATAAATATATCAGAGAAGTCCTTAAAATGTTATTAAGTATGTAAAACTATCAAAGTTACAGGTCATGTATCTCACAGATATACAATTTGTATGTGAAAGCAGGTTTTCAGTTTACTACAGGTCAGGGGTTATGGGAATGATTATGAGCTGTGATCACAGAAGAATGGTTCGGCTATCATCTTAAGGCTCAGACTTTATTTCAATGATTTTATCATTTTGAGATTAAATTTCTCCTGGTATCTTGAAAATGGAAGCAATGAGGATGGCAGAATGGGCAATATGATTATAAATGTAGACTATGGCCGGTGCATTTCAAACATAAACAAGGATAGTGTTTTACCTTTCCTAAAGATGTTTGCAAAGCTATGACTGTGAGATTTCATACACGTTATTGAAAGGATATACTGCTGATTCCTGCTGAGTTTAATGACTTTTGCAAATGGGACACCTTGTCTTTAAAGGGAATATACTGTACTGGGAAGACAAAAAGCCTTCAAAAGGTGATCGTGAGCAATCGTCTTACCAATGGTCCTAACTTTACGTATTATCCATTTAAGAAACTTGCTGAAAGTTATTTGCCCTCAAATGATCCACATCTGGAGTAATGAGTGATTAAATCACAAATCCTCAAATTGTTCACCCCAAATATTTTGAGGATTTGTGATTTCAGCTGAAAAGAGGCATGGGAAGAGTGTGTGTATGATGATGAAGCTGTCCTATCAATCAAACAAGCTAACACATGGCTTCCATTCCTGTCTGGTAATGAGTCAAATCAAGCCCTCCAAACCTGTCGCTGAAGGAAGGAAGGAAGGATAGTCTGTCACAGAAGCTGATCTATGTTTTTCACTAATTACTGACAATTTCTCTAATTACTGTCAATTTCTCTGATTGAATTAATGAATGATGATTGATATTAGATGGTTGAAATACTGAGATGGGTCTGTTATGTTAGGGTAGTAGCAGTCACAGGCATCAGTATTTGATCTCATTAGGATTAGGTTAAACTTCCCAAAAAGTGCAGTGGAAGTAGTTTATTTCCCCATTTATGGTTTAATTTTCCACCCAAATTAATCCTTCCTCTCACAATATGGATATTGATATCATAGTTGAAGTATGATAAGTGGTCATAGAATCAATAACACAGTTGCTGTTGTAAATATATCAGCAAAATTGGAAGTATTAGATTTTAAAATTAGGATATTAGTCATAGTAGTGGTGAGACAAACAACTTAGACAAGATAAATCCAGAAAACTGGGAAAATGAGAAAGGAATTTTCAACATATATTTGTAATTTCAGTTGTGCAAATGTGGAAAACTTAAGTACATTTTGGATCTGATACAAAGTTACCATGTGTATGTTACACTGCTGCTGGGCACTGGTTAAAACTGTAAATATTGCTGACTATGACTTTAAAATTCTAAAATATTACTGACTTGCATTTTGTATATATTTTTTCCCATGACTGCCCATTTTCCGAGACTAACAAGAATGGCTTCTCAGCGAAAATATGATGAAATTGAACCCTGGTAACCAAAGGATTGATCTGGCTTTGCCCGTATCAGCAAATCATTTTTTTTTTTACTCTTTCCGTGTCTGGACAGAAGCCAGATAACCTTGTCATATGGCAAAGTGAACTACCATAGAGAGGGAATGAGAGTGAGAGAAAGAGAAGGAGAAAGGGAGGTATGAAGCAGGGAGAGAGAGGAAGTAAGCAAGCAAGAGAGAGAGAGAGTGGGAGAGAGAGAGAGAGAGAGAGAGAGAGAGAGAGAGAGAGAGAGAGAGAGAGAGAGGGAGGGAGTGGGAGAGAGAGAGAGGGAGGGAGTGGGAGAGAGAGAGATAGGAAGAAAGTTTGGATAGATAGAATGAGAGGGAAGAGACAGATAGATAAGTGTTAGAGAGAGAGGGAGAGAGAGAGAGAGAGATGCAGAAATACAGAGAGTGTGAAAGAGATAGATATGAGAGAGAGAGGAAGAAAAAAAGAAAGAGGATGAGAGAGAGAGTGAAAAAAAAATCAGCCGTGACTAACTGTGATTTTATCGTGATTGCTCAACTTGAGCTAAAATTGGAACATTCCTGCAGATGTTTTCCTCACTTTTCTATTTGCCAAGGTACCAAAGAGCTGGATTCTTCGTTGCTAGCCCTACTCTGACAGTTTTCGTCCGCAAGAGATTGATCAAACCACTTGGCATTTATTAATCTTTCTTCAAATCAGCCTTTTTCATTAGTTGTTAAAGATTGGTCTTCCTTCAACAAAGCTTCTCATGTGATCTGTACCTGTCATTCTAAAAGGACTTGCTAAAGATTTCATGTGTCTTCAAACTTTGCCTATTCCAGTTGCACTTCATTACAAAATCTTCTTCATTTCTTGATCCGGATTGGCATTTGCTACCACTTTCATCGTGATGGAATTATTAAGACGGATTTTCAAGAAGTACAAGTTGACTTTGCCCATAGAGAGGAATTACGTTTGTTTACAGTGTTGGGCCACTGAGTTGGAGAGGTAAGCTTAACAGACCATTTTCGTTATGTATGCAAATTAGGTGCATGTCTTTCGAACAATACATTACTAACGGTAACCCCAAAGCTTGTCAGAGGTTTGTCCGAGAAGCAACAACTAATAGATTCAGAGTGCATTTCACCAAGTACAACAATCACTAGATAAAGGTGCATACCAGAGCTCTTTACTAAGCAGTTAGGAAGAAAGTTGTGAATACATTAACAAAAAACGGCTTGTTCCTTTTGATGAATTATGTGGTGATCCTTTCATGTGACTTTGACACATGTTGCTGAATAGAAATGACATGACATATGTATCCCGGCTGCACTTTGTTTCATTTTTGTTTTTCATTTCATTTTCCACTCTGAGTTTAACTTGAATCTTATCTTCCTTATGGATGTACATAGATTCCATGCACACTTTTACTCAAACATCTAAGGTGTCCATTACAATTGAATGTTTAGTGGGACTCTTGATATTGGGTTCCCACTGGAGTGTGACCTGTTTCGACGCTATGATTAGCCACTTGTAGCTGATCGTTGAATGCTTTTGATCGCACGACAGTGGTAACTATGAAGCCGTGGGCGACGGTGTCCAAAAGAGGGCCCCAGATCATTACAGATTGTAAGAGATCGCAGCGCATCCCAACAGAGTGTGGTGTTGGTCTTTTGTAAGGTTAATCCAATCAAAATGAGATAGAAGCACAATAAGATGCTATCTGTCTTCCTTTGGTACGATCTAATGCGATGACCTCTATCAATCGTATTGATTATAAAAATTTGTTTGAATGTCCAAAGGTTTTGGATGATCAACATGATTGCCACAAACGAATTCAAGATCTGATAGGATCACCATGATAACTCTAGGATTCATGCCACAATTAAAATCATTGTGGGAATCATGATATTTTGAACATAGTATTAACTGATGTTGCAACAATTCAGGTATGCTTACGTAAATGGGACAATAGAAGGAAAATCCCGCGTAATAGGAATGAAAGTGAAATTGAAAGAGAAAGTGACAGAAATTGGAGGTAATTTGGCCTCTAGAGAACAAACATCGTGCAACATATTTGTGCAAACATGTTGATTGCATGCCATTATGGCTTTATACATCCATGTGTTTTGTGTAATTTGTGACTATTTTGGGAATTTTTCCTCCCTGATCAGAGAGATTGATAAAACAAGCAGCTTGTGGGATATTTAACCCTTGTTTGTCAGTGGCTTGTGACGTACATGATGAGAAGGAGGGATGGAGAGTGAGAGGGGGAAATTTAGAAAGGATGCTTCACCTCTGGTTGGAAGTATGTGACGGGGAGCTGAGGGAAGCTGAAAAGCTCCAGGATTCTCAAACAAACCCTGTTCATATTGAATTTTAAACCACTCAGTGTGCAGACCAGCTTAATAATCCATCGTTTAATTCTTTCTCTGCCTGACTTGGACTGCATTTATCAACTCTCTAAAGTTAGAATCAGCATCTCAAACTGCATATCGATACGCATTTAGAAATGCAGATGCTAATTTAGAAAATAGATGAATGCATCCAGAGACAAAGCCTGAATGGCGCAAACAGACGTGACATTGTTATAGTGAGAGCATTTCTTAGAGCCAACTCCATCCCATCACTGAATTGTGACTAATCAAAACTGTTTTCAATTAAAATACTTTATCATCACATCCAAAATTGATGTACATGTATTTGCGTACACTATTATCATTATCGTGAAATAGCTATTTGAACTATGAAGCATGCTGCAATTATAATCCCTAAGTTCATGATTTATTTCAAGGGAGACTAATTTTAGTAACAATTTACTATTATGCACAAACAATTTGGCATAAATTACCCATCTGCTTCCTTTGAAGAGATGCTTTCAGTGATTTAGACTATAACCTTTGGTAGGAACCTATGTGTCTGTCCAAGCTATGATATCATAATCACACTTTCTACTGTCATTTTGTCCGTTGTTAATCATACTTTCTACTGTCATTTTGTCTGTTGTTAATCACATTTTCACATCTGCAGCTCAGTTATCATGTGAGCGACATTACGCTGTAGTCTGGAGTGGTGTGGACGTGTCAATCTTTGAGGTGATCGAAACAGATGATAATGTGTCTAGTCACTTTGGTCTTACGAGTTTCAATAGAGTTGTGGGAAATGAAGTAGTTTATTGTCATGAGGGTATCTAGTCACATGGATCTCAAAAGTTTAATGTCACATTTGCTGTAGGCACTACTGACAGTGACAATATAATAGCATGTACAGAAAGTGAGGCTTGTATTGTGACATCAAGGATAGTGCATGAGAGCTCATACATTGTATCATTGGGAGGGGCTGTGCTCACTTTTAATTAGTGGCCTGAAAAAGGGCCCTACGGAGCGCTGCTGTTGTTTTTACAATCACACACCATTTGTTCTCCCTTCCTCCATTTGACAGTATCTTTCAACTTCACTGACAAATTAATTAAGATTCTTATAAAGGTCATAATGATATGATTGTGCACACAAGACTGCCACAATGCTATTGTGCATTACAAGTGCGGATGCAGTGTCTTGGGACTTACCTTTTTCTTAAAGTATGTGGAAGGAGGGCCAGAAGGGTTGGGGTTGGGGGTAGGAGGTTGGGTGGTAAAAGGGGTGGGGGTGGGGGAGGGGGTTGGGTGGTAAAAGAGGTGGGGGTTGGGGGTAGGAGGTTGGGTGGTAAAAGGGGTGGGGGTGGGGGAGGGGGTTGGGTGGTAAAAGAGGTGGGGGTTGGGGGTAGGAGGTTGGGTGGTAAAAGGGGTGGGGGTGGGGGTGGGGAGGGGGTTGGGTGGTAAAAGGGGTGGGGGTGGGGGTGGGGAGGGGGTTGGGTGGTAAAAGGGGTGGGGGTGGGGGTGGGGAGGGGGCTGGGTGGTAAAAGGGGTGGAGGTTGGGGGTAGGAGGTTGGGTGGTAAAAGGGGTGGGGGTGGGGGTGGGGAGGGGGTTGAGGGCACCTAGCTCCAATCCTCAGTGAACTAGGGTCCAAAGATTGATTCTAGTGAAAAGTAACTCATCAGTGCCATTCTCATTGGGCTTAGAAAATTGCAAAGTTAGGGTGAAAGTTGCCTAGCAACCGTACCAAAAGCCCAATGGTCCTATTGTCCCTGTCCCCTAACATTACGATTTTACTTACTTCGCAATTTCTTGAGCCCAGTGAGAATGGCACTATTGTTACATTGTCTCACATTGCCGAACGTCATCTCCTTTGGCAAGCTGTCAAGCAATGTCGAAGGCCTGATTAAAGAGATGGATATGCATGAAACCAAACATAATACAACTTAAAAAGCAAAACTTCTACACTTCTTCAGGTCAATGCTGTACCTTCAAGAAATATAAACCTGCTTTTCTTTGCTCTGTAATTGCCTTTGCATGTGATATCATTACTCAACTGCAGTTTCTATGGAGAGTTGGAGGGCAAGCTTCAGTACTGCTAAGTGGCATTTGATGAGTTTTTATCATGAACAAATTTATAACCTTCACACATTATTACATAAAATCCGCTGTGCAATTAAGGCCTCAAACAGCTTTCCCCTGGAGAAAGCGGTATCAATTCATATGATTCAGAGGTTAAGGTGACAGATTGATTCAATGTGCACATTAGCTTTGTGTTCAGGCTGAAAATATATGCTTGATGTAGATTTAATCATGAACTTGATGTGCTGCATTTGGGACGTCCATATGTGCTGTTTTTTTCCAGTGTTCAACTTTTATCCAATGATAAATTCTACTGAATGTTTAGTCCAAACAAGTGAGACATGAACTCAAATGGCGCATTATAGACCAATTATATGCAAATTATCAATGTTATTTAACCAATGAGCAGGAAATACTGATGTGATATAAGAGGATTAACAATTCCTTTCATAAAATCATTAATTGACTCTGCTCCTTCTGAACAATTCTGCCCCAAACCATTCCTTTGTTTTCAAAACCAAACATTGATATAGCTTTCAAAAGCTGGAGCCAGCTGTTTTAACAACATGAATATAAAAAGTAAATGGATGCAGTAATGATTTTTTCATTATTATTAATGAATTTGAAGCCATTGAAAGTTTTTCAGAATCAGTGTGACATTTCAAGGGGAAGGTTATATTTAGTGAGGTCAGTTTAATTGATATGTATCATTGGGAAAGAGGACAATGTTTCATTTCTTTTGTTGCTGGCAATGACTATAGATTTCAGTATTTGAAAAGACTTATAATGGATCATTATGAAGTGCCAAAGTGTAGGATCCTACTGTATCACATACAAGATGGATGTCAAAATGTTTGGTTTTTTTTATAGGAAGGTTCTTCAATTTTAAATCACTTAAGCTTCATTTGTGCTGACAGCTTTTCAAACAGTATTGCTTGTTTCTATTTTTAGGGGTGGGGGTGGGGGAATATTTTAGTTCTGAGTTTAGCTTTCAAATGATTCCCATGCGTCTGTCAAAACTGTTTGCCTTGGTTTTGAGGATGTAGTGTAGACCTACACCTTGCAATGTCAAATATGGCAAGGTGATACATCATGAACTCATTCAAATTTCAAACTGCTGTAAGAGCACATCTTTATGAGCTAGGTTTTTGTTGGAGTTGGCTGGGTTTATGTGAGTTTGATGCATCTTGAAATCATGAAACTTTCAAGGTGCATCTTTGTGTGAGCTAGGTTTTAGTTGTAGTTGGCTGGGAATATTTGAGTTTGGCGCTAACTCTTCAATAGATTGTGTTATTATTCACTGTTTGCCATCACTCTTAGGATGTCGTGTAGACCTACATGTACATATTGATTGACTCAAAGTGGTAGTGAAGGTGAAAGTGAAAGAAATGAAAGTGAAGGTGATCCATTGTTCAATCATTCCGTTTCTAGATGAGGTAGCAGACTTTGCATTCATTGATGTTGCATGCTGGGAATATAGTCTCTCCGTTCAATGTGTTAACACTTCCTACCTTCCGCTGGGATGCCAACAGCAGCGGGAAATCAAAATGTAATTGTGGGGGCTACTCAGCCCTGCATGTTGTGTGACACCCTTGATGATTATGTTTTTTGCAGGGGCTTTCGGTATCCTAGCTCCCCCCCCCCCCCCCCCCCCCCCCCCCACCAAGCCTGCAGCAATTGGCAATGCTCTGTGCAAAGTCACTACAATTTGACTAGGAAAGATGTTGTGGATATACCTTAACTGTACTGGGAAGACAAAAAAAGCCTTCAATATTATGGTGTCTCATCGTAACCTGTTCAGTACCATAGGCAAGAAAATAAGTCATATTCATATCAGGCTGTCAGTGCTTGGTAATGGGAGGGTTAAATGAAGGCTCTAGATGAGGACCTTGGAGATTTTAGGTCAATCTGACAGATTTCCTTTCAACTTTGGCAATGATTGTCATTTTATGATGTCATCTTTATTGGTCAGTTGTGAGAGGCCATAGTCTAACCTACATTTCCCCTTGCTCTTTACAGTGGAAGAAGCTTGTTCCTTAACTCATTAACAAATATGGAATAAAATTCATGAGACATTTTATTATAGGTTTATTTTGGTTGGCTGGAATAATTGCTGATTCACAATTTTCCATGCATCCTTCTGACTCGGTGAAAGTCACACTTTCAAGGGGCTTTGAGATCTAACTCAACTTGCACTCACAACAATTCTACCACTATTCATCCGACAAATCTGAGTTGCTTCTCATTGCAATAGAATATTGAAAACTTCCATTCTCTTCTCTTATGATCAGATTACAAAGTTATCCGTCATCACCTAGAAGAAAGCCTAGTACTGGCAATCATCCACAGATCCACTTATTATGTTAAGAAATGTACAGCAAAGTGATAACCCTCTGGGAGGTTTAACCTTCCCAGGACCAAGCCAAGAAAAAACCCATTGATCACACATTTCATGCACCTATGGTATTGGGAGGGTTAACATGCTGAAAAGAAAAATACAATGTAAAGATATTGTGAAATTTGAAGGATAGTCTCAAACTTGTAGTGATGACAAAGCAAGTATAGATGGATGAGGGTGGAGGATTACATTATTTAAAACTACAGTAGCAACAAGAGTAGACATTACATCAATAGAAGTCTGCTCTCAGTAACACCAAGTATGCTTGTGTGTGAATGAAGCTGCCGTGAAAAGAGTTAATTCACTTCAAAAGCTTTCACCTTGTAGTGTTGTCATAACCTTCATCAAGAGAGAGTTAGGGCAAGTTTATTTCTTAGAATTGTGAAAATTACTGAAATTTGCTTCTTTGTTGACATGGAAACTATTTCCTGTCTCTCCAGATGGATTTTCTTTTTCCTTTATCAATTCTTACATATCTCTTAATTCTAAGTTGCCAACTGGAGTAGTTTCCTAGACAGAATAATGGCTATCAATTAGTTAGAGGAGACTTAAGATGGCATTATCAGTATGGGTGATATTTGAGACTTGTTTTGAGTGAAAGTGAAGAATCGCCAAGGATGTGTTCTGTCATCAAGGAGTGGAGCAGGTCAGACTTTATTGATAGGAAGTTACATTATTTGGTCTGGCCTTGTGCTGGTTATGGGAAAGAGAGGTTTTAAAAGGTGACAGGCACTCAAATAGAGAGGAGTGTTAAAAAGAGAGATGATAAAAATAGATGAAGAATTAGTGAGAATGTTTATGTACAATCTGTCCATGTCCAAAAGAGGGAAATGGTTGAATGTACATTGATGAAAGTTGGGAAAGAATTTAAGATGGGGAGAAATTGAGGAGGAAGAATGGAATCATCCAAGCAAAAACAAATAAAGTAAAACCAGTTATAGTCTGTATGTGATGAAGCAAAGCTGACAAACAAAGACGTACATGGATAACATGACAGTTAACATATACATTGTGAAAGGGAGGGTGTTCGAAAATCTATACAGTGTGATGATGTGATCGAAGTGTTACAGAATGGATTTTAATGAGTTAATAAAGACCATGTGAACATTCAAATAGCATTCTTTCCAGGTTCAGGAAAAGAAATATGCAAATTATTTGTTGAATTACATTATGTGATTCACTCCTGCTGCTGTAATCAGTATGTGTTCTGTTGTTTGATTTGCATGAGTTGAATATTTATGTTTATTTAAATGTAATATTTCTCTTTAAGTGTATGATTGTTATTGTAATGTTGTTGTTTGATGAAGCCAGGGCCCCTAGGACAAACACTGACTAGCAAACTGAGGTGGCTCACCTGGAAAATAGGAGAATGAATGAATCAATCAATTCAAATAAATAAATGCTTCTTAAAGTAAAACAAGGTTTGTTGAATGGTATTTTCTTTCTTCTTACCCCCTGCAGTGACTATGACAGCTACAAGAAGCTCTCTGGGTCTCAGCTGTCTATTATGTCTCGGTCGTCCATCTCTGAGAAGGTGGAGAAGACCAAGAAGAAGCTGAGACGAGCGCTCAGTCTTGACAAGCTGTCCTCCGCAAACAAAGAAACTTACTCTCTAGACAAACCAAAGGTATGTACTATCTATTGTATCTCTGTGATTGTTTTGGCAAAGGTCCGCTGCATGAAACAAAAAGAGATTGACAATTGATAAGAACAGTGGAAGGGAGTTGGAGGGGAGGGGGAAAGGATTTTGAGAATAAACAATATTTTTAAGTTTCTCTGTAAGTACAGCAAATAAATTCATGAAGTAGTTTTGTGCTGAAGACAAATGAAACGTGTTTGATAGTTATGATGATTATGCTAATAATGCTGAACAGTAATGATGAGTTATGGGTTATGGTGGTGATAATGATGATGATAGTGACAATGATGTTGAAATGATGATGATGATGATGATGTTGATGATGATGATGATGATGACGATGATGATGATAATGATGATGCTGATGATGTTGATGATGATGATGATGATGTTGATGTTGATGATGATGATAATGATGATGGTGATGATGTTGATGATGATGATGATGATGTTGATGTTGATGTTGATGATGATGATGATGATGATGATGATGATGATGTTGATGATGATGATTATGATGATGATGATGATGATGATGATGACGATGATGACGATGATGACGATGATGATGATGATGGTGATGATGATGATGATGATGATGATGATGATGTTGATGATGATGATGAGTATCTATTGATGGTGATGTTGTAAATGGTGATTTGGTTGTTTAGAGAGTGATATCGGTGATCACAGCCATGACATTTTTCACAAGGAAGCTTCCAATATTGCTTGTGATTGCCAAACACAAAATCTACCCCACAAAATACTGCACTCACATTCAAATGTCTGTCTTTTATTGCCTGTACGAGTGAATTAGATAGTCATTCAGTCTGAAGCCTGTCTGTGATTCCGGCCAGCGATCCTGTCATAGCGCTCTATGGATGTGATTACTAGGGGCGACAGCAATGTCAGAAGGATTAACACGATGCTAGTAGACATTTGGCTTGTCTATTCCTGGCCTCTTACTCACTGGATTAGCTGAATGGTACTCACTGTCATGAGAGGAGGGGGTTTGAGAAAGAAGCGTAGGAGAAAACAAGAAATGTTCTCTCTGTATAGATGGAGGCATGATGAACGAACATGATGACACGATTCATGTACATTTTCCTAAATTCTCTGTGAAGCATTCATTAAGTGCTGCAATTAAATGCTACTGTCTAGGTTAATATGACCATAGTATACAGTATGGATTATACTCAACGCATACATGTCACATACAGTATGCGCACATTCAACATGTAGTGTGTGGAAATATACTGTCTATACAGTAGGCTCACTTAAATATTGTAAAAATTATAGGATTAAAGTTTTCAAAGGTTATTACTATACAACCACTGTAAGTTGAATGAACTCTATGTGCCTCTTTACACAATAAATAAATGCCATAGAGCAGCAGTTTGGTGCACAAGGGGCTTATATAAGGCAAGATATTTCTAAAAAATGAATAGTGTACAAATATTTCATGATCATGAGGGATCTTGTGGAATCTTATTTGCTCCTGAAGGCTATTTCCCCGAGACCGCAGATCCTGAATAAAGATCATAAGATATATAATTTACATCCCTGATAGTCTTTTCCTTCCTTCTGATCTCTCTCTCTCTCTCCCTCTCTTTCTCTCTCTTGCAAATAGTTGATTCTTGTTGAACTCGGATTTTGTGGTCATGTGACACAATTTCAACCAATCAACAAACTGGAATATATCAATGAGGGATATCATGCCGTAGATAGAATTTGTTTCCATTTATGTCAAAACTACTGAGAAATGTATTGGATGTTTTTCATGATATAGGGTCACATATAAGTACCAATGGATCTGTCAATCACTTCAAATAGACACGCAGTAACAGTGTACAAGAGTTAATGTATGTGGAGACCATGTGTGAGAAGAAGGGGGAGGGGTGATTGCAATCATGGACATGGAACATCCCATAATCCTTGTAGTGGGTGAGGCAGTGTCAAAGGGAAATGTGTAATGGAAGGTCAGTTATTATTTTAAATCTTGACCCCCCTGGTATCCACCCACCTGTCTGTGTGTTACCACCTAGCTAGCTAGGGCATTGTCTGGCTGTTGCTGCTAGAAGGGGGGGGGGGGGGGGCTGATGAATCAGGACTAGTAAATTCTGACGGTTTGAAAGGGCACAATGAATGCTGTAAATTGGCAACATGCTTTAAGTGCACATACTTCAGAGTAGTACTAATAACTTACCGGTAAGACTTACCTCGGAGTCCTTTGACTGAAAATGAGTTTGTATTAAAAAAAAAAGTCTGCGAAGATCCATGAACCATGGCATAAAACTAAGTGGTAGAGCTTTTGTAACAAAAAATTATTTTTTTTTTTTTTTAAAGTGATTTTACACAAACTACTCCGACCTGATTCTGTCATATTATCTATTTAATGTGTTTATTGAGAGCATCTTTCTTCTAGGATCATGATATATCTGAATATTAACAACGCAAACATCTGTGAAATCATTTTTATAAGCACATACTGCAAGTACACTACAGCTCAAAGGAGTTGGCACGGGTAAAGGGAAAGGGAATAAAAAGAAGGAGCCACAGTTTTGAACTGTGGTGTATTTTGTCCAGTTCAGCATGAACACGATGCTAAAGCCTAAAAAGCATTGTGTTTCATGCTGAACTGGACAAAATATACTGCGGTTTAAAACTGCAGCTCCTTCCCTTTCTTCCCTTTCCCTTTACCTATGCCAATTCCTTTGAGCTGGAGTGTAAGTCTAATTGCATTAATGCTCATCTCAGAAATCATTCATCTTTCAGAAGATGTTAATCAAGTCATTCTCAAGTAGTTGACACTGTCACCAGCTTCAAAGTTTAACCAAATTATTGATGTCTTGCTGTCATCAGGTTACTCTCTGACATGTACAGGACTTGTGAGAAAATATTTACTAAGTACATGCAAACTCATGTATCTTAGAGTCAGTACTATAAGCCACATTATCCTAAAACATTATCAACACATCTACAGATATACAAACTCAATTTTACACTTTAGAAGTATGGGAGGATTATATTTGTGCATACAAAAGTGATGCATATTGTCAACAGAATGCTGCATCATGACATTGTTGTTGAGTTACATTTACATGCTATTTCGTCAACACAGGATATTCTTATCTTCACTTGCATTATGATATTTTATGGTTGAGGAAGGTGGAGCTAGCAAATAATTTTTTTCGGTACAAAGACTGAAATGTGCCCTTTAGCCTGCTTGCCTGTTGTCCACACAATACACAGAACAGGGATTTCTTGAATGCAAATCCCTCGCAGACAATGGCCTTTGTAAAGATGAGTATGATAAATAGAGTCAAAAGTTCAGCATTTTTCCTCCCATTAACAGTTTCTTTTGTGAATATTTATAATATCCATGTGTTGACTTGATCATCCATAAATCTTTCACTGACTATCCTGTATCTGTTTTGCAGTGGGCATGTGCGCTTGTAAAGTGGCCACTTAAAACAGTACAAGTAGCATCAGTTTCTGCTTTCAAGGAGTGATACGGCATTGTGTAGGAATTGGTTGTAAGGGGAGATTAATCAGTGTGTGTGTGTAAGCCTGGTCCAAGGTACACGTACATAGCAGTATGTGTTGTGAGAATCACCGATCAGACAAGGAACAGAACGTGAGCGACAGGCTATTGTCTTGGTATACCAGAGATTCCACAGTGGCATCTTTATTTCCTCATGCTTTCAAACGAACGTCTTGAGAGCGGGACCAGTGTTTGCCTTTTGATAGTAGACAGAGACTCCCGATGCCTTGATCTATGGATGGTAAGCGTCCACGATCGGGATATGGACAGGAGGTCGGTTCTAGCGCCATTACCAGCGCCATGTCGGAGCGGAGAAACCGTAGAAGAGCATTTAGTTTAGCCCTCACAAACTCATACCATGAGGGTGGTGGGCAGGTTGGTGCTGCTTTCTCTTTCTCTCTCTCTCTCTCTCTCTCTCTCTCACTCTCTCTCTCTCCCTTGAAGGGGAAGAGGAAGATTCATGACAGATATGTTTTATGCGATTGTGTGCAATGCAGCCATAGCGAATTGAATGGGTGACTGATTCACAAACATTTTTACTGTCTCTGGATGGAATTTATAAATGTGTCGTTCTTTCCTTGTTATATGTACTATGGGGGAGTAGAATATGATGTGATAATGGCTGTGATAGTATTGATGATGATGAGGACGATGATGATGATGGTGATGATAATGATGATGATGTGGTCATAATAATAAGGGTAATCAGCATTGAAGAAGCATAATAATTGTTTTTATTGCCAGTAGAACCTGGCTGAAAAGCTGGCGACATTGGTCTTCATCTGTACTTGAAGATTCAAACTGAAGGTTTATTTCATGAATTCATATATCTGTATCCATGCTTATTTGCTCATAAGAGCTTCTGTTCAAGGACGCCAATAGTACATGTATTTTGCTTGATATCTGAAAGAAATGAAGTGTTGTTGCCTCATTGGTCTTTAATCATTGAAATGCGTTACATTTTTTTGTGTATAACAAATATTTTTTCCTCCAACATTCAATCTGTAAACATCAAAATACATTGTATTTCTTCATGTGTGTAATTGTGGAGGCGTTATGTCTGGGTAACTCAATAGGTCTGGGTCATGTTTGGTGATCTTTGAGAAGTGATGTCTCATCCCAACTTATTTTTTACATTTGATATTCATGTTACAAGAAAGCTTGCAGTAAGATCCATTCTCAGAATGTGCACAGCAGTGTTATGGAGAGAATTGACTTGAAAGTTTTGGGAAACATTATTTGATTTCCATGTACTGTTGGTAAATTTCAAAACCAAATGATAGTAAATCTACAAGAGAAAACCAAGTAGAACATTTTTTATTGCTGTAGACCACTAGCTCGATAAAGTGCGAATTATTTTTTAAGAAAGACGAAATTAAGGGTTTTTGAAATGTTTTAAAATAGATTTTAGGCAAACAGCCAGTAGTAATGGTAGCATGCTCCATCCTGTAAATGAATGAAACACAAGTCAGAAGGGATGCAAACCTCTGTTTCCATTCATGTACAAGATGGAGCAGGGTATCTGTAACACTAGGTGTATGCCTAACATTTATTTTCAAATCAAAATTACGCCAGGAAGCAATTTGGTGCAAATGTATATCTGATTATTGCTACTTCTTTTCCCCATGTGTTTGCGTCCTTTCTTTAGCTCAAGAAGTCACCCTCTCTCAAGTCACTCACCGGTCTTCTCAAGAAGAAGGACAAGGACAGCGACTCCGCCTTCCAACACGATGGCGTCTTCACAAAAAGGTAACAAATCCCCCCAATAATCCCACGTTTTTTTCTTTGGGCTGTAACCATATAAAATTAAAAATGGGACTGTCCCTAGAATGATTTCAGAGATTCTGAGGCTCATAGCTAGTCAAAAAGACTTTTAAACGGTCTTCTAAAAGAAATGTGTAGCTTATGACGGTCCTATCAAGAAAAGAAAATAATAAAATCTGAACAGTCCTACAAACAATTGAAATTTGGGTTTGAATTTCTGGAACATTCTTTTTTTACAAAGGTGCGGATTTGATATTTGCACTTAGTACATACTGTACAAGTGAAACTGAAAGTTTGCAGTCAATCTAAGTGAAAATGGTACTAGTGTGTGCTGCATGTACTGTTGTAGTGATTCATGTTATGAGTTGACACTCTATTTGTAATTCCAAATAAAAGCAGTATAAATACTTTAAATGATATTTGATATCTGTATAAAATTATATCCAATCCGGAGATAGCAAGCTGTGCCCATCTTAAGACTATTCACTAACTGATATCATATGATAATCATGACTGAGTCAATGACAGACATTGGACTCTTGATACAAGATCCAGGGTAGCTTTCATCATGGGAGAAGTCTGTATGTGTGTCAGTGTGTGTATGTCACAGCATATGGAATTTATTGAGTGATAACACAAAGAACAACTGATTATGATAACAAACTGTTCTTGGCATGTCACTTTGTCTCTATTCTTCTTTGTCCGTGAAGTGAGGATGACGGATAGAGATGAAGCAAGGAGAATGATTGTCAATTGTGGAATAGTTGTAGGCTTTTGGCTGCCAGCTGCATCAAAGAATAAAGATGATGAGATCCTTAAAGGGATGGGTCACTCTTCTAGAAGGTTGCTTTCAGTAAATAGAGAAGAAATAGATCAATTAAATTTGGATAATCATAGGACAAGTGAGAATGCAGTGTTTTTTTTTATTTGAAGGTTTGATATTTCGCCACACTCCTAATATGCAACATCTTTGTGTTTTTATTTATTCCCAAATACCTCTAACTTCATTTTCCTTCCAGTGCAAATATAATTTGCTAATTTTTAAAATAAAATATTGACTTCTTCTGCATTAATTCGCATGTGGACCATGCCATACTTGTACTGTAACTAGGAAGAACATTAATCTCTTGAAAACCATTTATCAAGGATATATTTAAAAAAAACAACATAATGATCTGTGCTCATTCATAGCCTCACAGCCATTTCCAATGTGACACCTTACACATTTGAAAGCCTTGGTTTACTCTTTCACTTGTAGAGTTTGCTATGAATAAAAAAGACAACATTCTATTGAGGTGAACTGTCCCTTTAAAAGTAGACATGATTTCACACCATTTATATTTCAGTCCCACGTGCAACACAATGCATTCCCATACAAAGTAATACAAGAATTCAAGGCCATATTGTCACATTATTGTCAGTAGTGGTTATAAAAGCCCTGTTTATTATAATTTGGCATCTTCCATAAAATGCACCTGAGTAATCCGCAGAATCAAAGTCCATGAATCCTTATTGCTCTATCAACAAGGTGCGCCTCAGAATAGCATTGCAAATATAAAATCCTAAAGCTTGAATGTGTCTGCATATTTGCAACTTGTGTGTGGGTGGATGTACAGATAGAAATAGTAAGAGACACTGAGAATATATATTTTTTCTCCATGTAAGGGCTTAAACTACTTTTATTCCATTGTAGTTTGCAACCTTGAATAGTGTGAGTGTACATGTATACTTGCTACTCTGTCTGACACACGTTATGTTTCCAAAAAAGGGCATTAAACTTACTAAAACAATTGCATGATTTATTCTCCTGTAGTTTGATAAATCTTTTGGTTGGTATTCATTAGCTCAGAAATGATGAAATAACATGAGGCTATTTTCGGTGTGGATTTATTTACTGAAAAATTGTATCTGGTGGTATTACATACATAATACACTTACTGACATCTGAAACAAGCAAAAGTATGTGCTACCAAATGTGTGCAATATATATAAAGGACATAAAAATTACAGATTTGCAATTACAGATTTGCAAAATAAATGAGTTGTATTCTACCATATCATTTTCAAGAACTACATGTACAGTATATCAACTAAAAGTGTATATAACAGAAGAAAATATACAATGATGGAATGATATATGATAAGTATTGAAAAACAAAACATGAAATACTGTAAGAACAACATGAACAATTATAGTACATCTATGAATAAATTGATATGTGTGAAAATAAAGGATTAAGATATCTCTATTTTCTTGTCTTTGTTCAGACGGTCAGCCAGTGTACAAGGGTTAGAGTCTGCGTCCCTGCCCACCAATGGCTACGCTCGGCCACAGCGGACAACAGAAGACATTGACGTCACATCGCCGACGCATGGACGTAAGATCGGCCGGCTACTCGCAATAAAAGCCGACGGCACCCAGGTGATTGAACTGGTCAAGCCACCTAACGGTCCATTTGGGTTCTACATAGCCAAGGGAACCTCCAGTTCAGGCAATGGTGAGAATTCTTTCTTCTCTTCAGTTTAGACTATGACAATATGTAGAATGGTAATGATGGCATATCCATATTAAGACGTTGCTGCAGTTATGGTCTGCATATTCAGATCTCTATCCTATGCTAATCTGCATGCTACAACAAACAAGGGGCTTCCATAGCTGGTCTTTCATGTAGAACAGTTGAGCAAATTTTACGTTCAGAATTATATTTACTTCTTACGAACTTTAAATCATAATACTTTTTGAGTCACTGATTTGATTGGGCATAGTTGCATTAGATTCAATTCAGTTCATTTTGTGGAAACAAATAGAACTTTAAAAACAAAACAACATGTTCATATGTCATTTAAAAATTCAAACATAAAAGTACATAATGCTAAATATGTTACTCATTGTGGGGAATCGCTAGTGATAATCGTTTGTCTCGCAATTACAAGTCAACAAGGAATCTATAAAGATCACAACGTTTCATGCGCTGCTGCAACATTTCGTTAGGTGTGATACAAAAGTGATATAAAAGTACATAGCTGCCAATAAATAAATTCATCCATTGTCAAGGAAAATAGAACAAAACTTCTCCACATTTCATGAGAATGCATCTTATTTCACAATCCCTTAAATATCTTGCCAACAAATTCTTGATGAGACATCTTGGCATCAACTCAAAAATGTAACTTTGCTCACTCACTCACATTCAGGATTTTTTCAAAAATATTATCCCCATCACAAAACAACCAGTCTTTCCCACCTGCGCCATCTGTTTGTGTCGCGACACATGATTTTGGATCTAATCAAGAGGAGGGTTTTAATCTGCTCCATTTATCAATGACGTATTTGGGTCAAACTCTGCTGGAATCTAGGCTGAGTAATTAGATCACAAAGGCAGCTAGCCGTGCTTTCAGACTGTTTCACATTTCTCATCCAAATTGAAAAAAGTCTGGAGCTCGTAAGACTAGTTACTTCATCATTCACGTCTTTTCTTTGTCTGTCGCCAGCCTGAGAAGAAATCAAGAATGATTAGTCTACTGCAGCCAGACCCCTCTATTGAATAGTTTGGTTTTTGAAATGTACAGCAGCCTGGAAGCCAAGCTAGAAGGTAGTCAGTTTGGAGTGTTCATTCACATAGACAGAGTACCATGTGACACTCATTAAGGAAGCAGTACCTCAACATCCCAGGTGATGTGATGGGGAGGAAGAAGAAGAAATAGCGCTACGTGAGACAGCTCTGGTGATGTCTTCATTCATGGATGATAAAGAGAGTTCTGGGCAGATAAGCTCATTTATGAGCAACATAAATATTTTATTTTTTGAGAGATTTCTGGTGGGGAAATGTCTTCTGTTGGGAGTGGGCCGGTGTACAGTGATTAAGGCCGTGTGCCGACTTCTGTAAAAGGCCTGTCATGGTCTAATAGTATAACAAGTCAAAATTAAAACAGCCATAGCAATTTGAGAATGACTACGGTATACAGGAGGGTTATATCTAGAAATCATATGTTTTTCTACCTAAACATGGCTATTCCATAGTGTATTGAAGAGGTTTTAAGCCACATCATTCCTTACAAAGAGTTTTGCGCTTGTGAAACATGTGGCATATGACACCTTTTTGTGCGGGACATACTCTGCAAATGGCATGGACAGGCTCAGTCCTTTGAAACATCCATGGAGGGACAAAAAGGAATACTTTCCTGGTGGGACAGCTGTTGGCATGTCCTTATTTGGCATGAGAGTTGGGAAAATCAAGTTCATAGGAAAGGGGGTTCCAATATCTTTCTTGTTATGTTCAGCCGCTTTCTTGGGATGTGTTTGTCTAAAACAGATTGGGCAAGAGGAAATATGACGAGAGGACTAGTCATAAGTAGTACAAGGTTAGGGGTACCACATGCAAGCATGGAGATTATGCATTACAGATTTTTCTATTGCATATTTTCGACTTCCTAAAAATATGTATGATCAGTTGTTTGCACTTTTGTATGGATATGGATGCTACTGTATACGCCATATATTTCGCAGGGTTTTTATTTTCGCGAATTTTGCGAATCTGGTCTATTTGCAAATTTAACAACACGCAAAAATATGAATACATGAATACGTGCTTGAGCACATGTACTACTATTACTAGTACTCCATGATCGCGAAGTTAACCACTCGCGAAATTGTCGAGAAATCCTGATTCGCGAAAAAGTAGACTTGCGAAATATATAGTGTATACAGTACTTATTGTTCTCATTGTAGCAACACAAGCTTTCATGTTGCTAGTAAAGCTGCCCCATAACGTGTACATCAAGACAGCTGGGCACTTGAGAATCAGTCCTATCAAGAAAAGCGCCAAACCTTTACAGACATTAGCAAACATGTAATGTCCATGGGGACATATATGTTTATGATATAAACATATTTACTTTAAACGTTTATTCTCGCAAATTAAAATAAAAGCGTGCACATTTTGATGGTTGTTACTGATTGTTGTATCCAGCGTGCATACGCTCCGTTGCCGTTAACAACAACACGCTAAGAAATGGGCAGCCTGTACCATGCGCTGTAATGTTAAGGACTGCAATCATGATCACTAACCAGATACGCATAGTGCATCTTGCATTTTGTAAGCCTGTGTCTTTGGTCCTGCGATATGGACCCGCATGATTAGCGAAATGTTCAACGTTGCAGCAAATTTAGAAAACAGTAATTGTCGGATATTGTTAGAGAAATTGACACTCCCTACCCCTTTCTCCCTACCCCTTTTTAAGTACAAGTTCATGCTGAGGTGAGGGCCTCTTCGCTGCCCCCTTCCCTTCACCGCATTCTCTTTACCCTTCTCCACCCCCCCCCCCCCCCCTTTCTAAATGTGGTAAGCTGGATTAGGGAACAGGTGATGATATGTCGGTGAACATGAGGAAATTATTCATGTTTCCTTCCTCCAAACCAACTACAAGATGCGTGTATGCCAAGAGAGAGAGACAGAGAGACGGAGAGACGGAGAGAGAGAGAGAGAGAGAGCGAAAGCAAAGGGGGGGGGGGAGAGGTAAAATTCCAGATGGTTTTGTTTTTTTCGAAAGTTACTGTAATCCCACTGACTAATAAGTGCCTGCATAGTGACTATTATTATTCAGGCTTCCTTCCAACCAATGATAAATGAAGATAAGGAAAAAGAAAGATATAGGGAAGAAGAGAGAAAGAAAGATGAAACAGGAGGAGGCGGAAGGCGAAAGTTATCCATATGGTTTTGGAAGAAAGGAAGAAAGTTTTTTTTTATTTTTATTCTATTCACACTGAGCTGTAAATGTATGCATCGTGCCTTTCATCACACATTTGTATGTGGGTTTTTTAGAGCAGTAAGGCAAACTACCTGCCAAGACTTTCATGTGAATTAATGTCAGTCTTCGGAACACACTCCAATTTGAAGACAAGAACTACAAAAATTGTGTGACTGAGAGGGAGGGCGGGGGGGGGGGGGGGGGGGGGGGGTTGCGGGTAAGGGCACTTATGCCAAAGTAAAAACAGGGTCCTTTTCCTTTCTGCTGTCTCACTGCCTTAGCAGCCATTCCTCTGGGCATCAGGAGAGAGTGTAGAAATATGATCATAGAGGAAGTGATGTAAGGCAAAACCAGAAAATATGCTTTGACATCGGGCACCAAACTCCATCAAGAAAGGGATTTCTTGAAATACAGTGTAAAGGGAAAACATATTCAGTTCAGAACAAGCTAATTAACAGTTGAAGATGGGAAGGAGTCATTCCAAGCTTCTTGAAAGAGTCACTTGCTTGGATTGGGTGAAGGCCATGAAGCCAACATCCTCATGATAATGTTTCATGAACAAATTACCATGGCGATCCTAATATTCATCTGTTTTCATTCTTCCTTCAGGTGACTTTTTGACACAGTTATTGGATCACCTTTAGCCAAGATCCCCAAGAAAATGTTCTATGAATGTTACATTAATACATGTCATTGTACATGTGTGGTGTCGTGTGGCGTTGCCATGATGATCCTAATACCCATCTGTTTTCAATTTTGCTCCAGGTGTCTTTGTGACGCGGCTGGGAGACGGCCATCCAGCCAAGATCCTGGCTGGCCTCCTGCAGGTTGGGGATGAGATCCTGGAGATCAACGACCAGGATGTGACGTCCAAGAAGCTGGATGATGTCTATGACCTCATGATGGACAACGAGGCGCTTCTCCTACGGGTGCGGCCCCTCAACTCCAGGCCTGACTACCGGTCCTGAGGGCAACCACACCCTGCCTGGCCTTGCCAACTTGAAGAACATTTTGAGGACAGTGATCAAGGAGTGAATACAAGACTGGGGGAGTCTCTCCTTCCTGAGACAGTGTTGCCAATTTAAGAAAATGAAAGGTCTTATAGAAGACAGAGGTCATCACCCCTCTTTGGTCAGAGTGCAAGCAAGCCGAGGGGGATTTGTCAATTTGAGGAAGATTTGACAGCGATCATGGAATGAGAAATATGCTTGAAAGAAGTGAAACTAACTCCCTCTTGGTTCATGTCCATGCTGAGGGAGCTTTGCCAATTTGAGGAAGATTTGATGATTGTGATGACCCAACTAGCACAGGGGATGAATGTGGTAGTACGTGTGTGCTCCTATTCCAGGTTATGCATGCTGTTGCCAATTGAAGGATGTTGTGATAATCCTAACATGATAGCACATAACAACTTAAGCAAGACAACTATCAGTACCCTCCATGGATCTCTGGACTGTTGCCAATTGAAGGATTTTGTAACTACTGGACGACAGCCTTGGAAGACCTCCACATGTTTGGGCCTCGTGTATGTAGGATTTACAGGACTGTTGCCAATTTAGAGAGAAATGTAATCAAAGGGGAATATCCCTTCTTGTGTGTGCTGAGGGGTTTTGATAGCGTGTTGCCAATTTAAAGATGGTAATTGGTAAATGATGTATATGTAGAGAAACCTTCTTCTTCCCTTTTCCACCTTAGCGCCTTGGATTGTAGCCAACTTAAATGCTTTATATAAATACTCTTTATTTTAACAGCAGTAAAAGTTCTGAAATTAAACCTGGTAGTTTAAAAGGTCATTGTGAACCGATTTTCAGGGGCCAGTATCTACACAGATACATGTAGCCAATGACATCTGATTGGTCCAGTGGATAAGGCCTTGTACTAAATGACTGTGGATGGATACAATGAGCAGTGAATACAGTTATAACAGGATACAACTTTCAAATTTCAACTTTATCTTCCCATGTTCAAAACAATTTTTTCTTTATTTACCTCTTATTTATCACTTCTCTAAACATGTGTATTACTGTCTGTGCTGTATTGTAGTTAATATGCCTCTTTTTCATGTTATTGTCATCACTTATCAATCTCCGTAGCAGATAAGGTGTCATGTGTTGTGTTGATCTGTGTTGAATTTTGTAACAAAAACAATATTTCTTCCGCCTTCAAACAGGGTGGTATTAAAATGCCATGTTTCCTTCTTACGTATTTTCGCAGGTATATCATATTCATATTGATTTACAGGGTCAATTCTGATGAGTTTCAATATGCAAAGTATTAACAAGCATTTAACTGTTTTTGTATGCCTTTTCCATTGAAATATTGCAGTGGTGTGTATTGAGGTGAGTGCCTCATTTATCACAAATAAGCCAAGTTGAGTAATCTCAAACTAACACCGCACTCACTACGCATGTGCTGCTAATACACACAGGACCACCTGACCAAATTGTTCTCTTGGTGCTGCTCTGCGAAAACACCCTAAACAGGAAATATACAGCGGATATGAAATTGTTTCTAGATATTGAAATACATGTACACTATCCAGAAGTTGACCTGTTCATTGTGTACTAAGTATCAGAATGATGAAATTCATTTGTGCGCTTGTGTGGCGTCATCATGGTGTCATATATTTCATATACTTAAAATTCACATATGTATGTATGAAGTGGAAATATGTGGAGTGTATCTATGCCTTCTAGGAATGAAATAAATGAAGCCTTTTTAGTCTTTCAAAATGTTTTATTAATCAAAAAAATTTTACAATATATCTAACAATACATTTATAATGCTTGTCATGATAATGAATGTAATTCTTCTAAAGAACTATGTTGTAATATTTATTTTGGACTGTGTAAATGACCAATGATCAAAATGGACTATGGTTACAAATATTCCCAAAAGACATTTTGAAATTGAAGCCATGAGTGGTACATAAGGTCAAGCACATTTCAATCATTCCTGTGTTCAGGAATGATTTTAAAGCTGAAAAATTTCTTACGAACTGGCCGATACGGGTTGCAAAATTGGGGAAAGTTGTCTTCCAGTGGCGAAAAAGCGATAAGAATTGGCTGATTTTTTTTGTGTGTGATTAGCAAGCCAGAGATTTGGTGAACATTTTCATGCTGCTGCTCGTGCTCTTTCAAGTTCAGAATGTCAATCTGAACTCAACACCAACCAGCTTCCTACTATATATGTAACAATGATATTTCAACTTCACAACTAGTAAGTTTTGTAAACACAGAAGAGTCCAGGGACCCGTTGCATAAAACTTACCATTGATGGTAACTTTGCTATCAATGGCAACTTGAATTTGATTAGCTGTCGAGGGATGTTACCATAGTAGTTCAATGATGGCAGAGTTAGCATTAATGGTTAATTTTATGCAACAGGGCCTAGGTTTGATTCTGTTGGCATTACATCTCATACAAGCACATGGACAAAAATATTGGGCCACTCACACTGCGGCTTCAGAAAGTGAATGTGTTCTATCCCTGTGTAGGCCTAACATGTTAAGTTGTAAGGATACCACAACGTGTGGAAGAAAAAACTCATTTTGAACCTCTAATCTAATCACCTCCAATGAGTACTGTACGCAGGGATACATCTTGTTAAGTTAGTGATGAATGATTTTAAAAGCAACTGGAAGATACTTTTGCTACCTTCACCTATCATTTTGAATAAGTTGAGTGTGAGAGGCAACCAAGGAAGTGTTTTTTTTTCAGACATTAATTGAATTGTCCATCGCTGCCACAGAAATCCACTTCTTTTAAAGTTATCATACAATTGTGTCAATAGCTGTATGACTTATTGTTTGTCACTATAAGACATGATGTTGAATTCTGTTAAGCAATATATTTGAAGCACTATGTCTTTCAATCTTTACTAAGCCTTAATTTTGTATTTTCTGAATATAATAATACTGAAGGTTAATTTAGCATGCCAAATGTGGTTATGGTCCCGTTCCGTGTCTCTTTACCATATTCTTCACCAGGCAAGTAAAACTTTGTGGATTTTTAATTTAATTTTCTTAAAAGGATTTTGTTTTTACGTATCTCGATCAATAATGAGTGCAGTATCAGTGATGTTCTATTTGTTGTTTTCATGGAGTGAGCATTTTTGTCATCCAATCAGGTTTACCTGGTGGTGCAGTCAATATTTTGTGATAAACGTTTTCTGTTTTCTATACAGATTGCTTGCCCCTAAAATGAGTTCATGTTTTCAGAGAGAGCTCACTTTCATTGAGGGCACTGATGGCATCACCCTCCCCCCTCCCCCCCCCCCCCCCCCATTACCACATCCCCAGCCCCTGCCAATATGCACACCAGAGTTGCCATTCAGAACAATATCTGATACAGTGTACAGAGGGAGGTAGTGACATTATTGCAACAGCAGATCCTCCACTGATATCTCAAACTCTTCCAATACAAGTTTCAGGTCATTCAAACACTGAATAACAAAATGAAAACATTCTCTGATCCTCTAGCCTTCTCTCAAACTCCAATCGACCCCCAGCCCATTGTATATTGCGTTCTACCAAAGATGACGTCATTCCTATTTCGATGTACAGGTGGGCACAGAATGTGAGGTCCGTTTTCCAACACATACACAACATTCCTTTACAAGAGAGGTAGTGTAGCGAAATACCGCCCTCTATCTGAATAGTGAGTATAGTTGGTGCAATGGCATTTTTCAGACAAGCTGTGCTCCTGTGTGTACATTTCACATCTTCTTGTTTTGTGCGATGGAATCAGCGCAGATTGATCAACGTGCATGTTTGAGTTAGGGTTTAGAGTTTATTTGTAAAGAATTGAGCTCTTTATTTTCGCACCTTAGATGAATATAGGTGTTCCTATCCTATTGATCTAGTATTTGATTTTATGATAATTAGCTATAAAATTCAACATTATTACAATTCAAGACCTTACTTAAACAAATAAATTAGTCAATCATGTTACTGTAGGAACACTAAAAACAATAGTAAGACTCCAATAAAATCTGACATTTGGACATAATGGAGATTGATTTCTTTCAAACACTTGTCATTTCATTACTTTTTTTGTAATCAATAGTTTTTCCCTCATTGTTTTCTGGTTGTAATGTACATTGGTCAACTTTCTCAGAATTGCTGGCAGTTTTGAGTTTCTATGTATTTAAAGCATTGCAGTATTAATGTTACCCCACAAATATGGAAATAATTTCTTTTTGTTTTGATGAAAGCTGCATGGCAGAGATAAATGGTTTATTAGTGTACTGATTTACGTGGCTACATGTCATTGTGGGTGGAAAGAAATTAAAGCCCCCGCTGGATTTTATATCCTTGATTCATTTTGTAACTTTGTTTATTAATTCATCAATATCATGAATTTGAGAATTGAAGTCTTGTAAATTATAGTTGAAGACAACATTTCTAATTTCTTGTACCAAGGAATAATATATTTGTTATGTCTGTGTGCAGATTGATCTATGATGAGTGCAGAGAGGAAGAAGCATTTGTCTACTTAATGGAATGGTCCACCATGTATGTTTAATATATTTACATTTGTAGAGTTGTATGTCTGAATATATCTTATTTTCAAATATTTGCAGATGAGTGTACATAGGAAGAAAGAACTATGTAATATGTACCCGTAGAGATTTCCTTGCATGTTACCAACTTCAACGTAAATAAATTTGTACAATGTTTTTGAAGATGTTTGTGCCTGACTTTCTTAATGTTGAATAAGATTTCTTCACATCATTTGTCTAAAGAGAAATGTGGAGAGCATGATGTTGATGATGAGGGTGATAATGAGTATGATGATGATGATGATGATGATGATGATGATAATGATGATGATGATGATGATGATGATGGTGATAATGATGATGATGATGATGATGATGATGATGGCGATAGTGATGGTGATAATGATGATGATGATGATGATGATGATGGTGATGATGATGATGGCGATAATGATGATGATGGTGATAATGATGATGATGATGGTGATAATAGCGATGTTTAAAGATGTCGGTGAGGAGATTGAGGAAAATGAAGGCGATACTTGTCACGATGAAGGTAAAACAATATGAGTTTGATCAGACCAGATCCGAACAAAGACAATGGCTAAATATAGTCAGGAAGTAGTTTACTCATTAACATATTGTCATTGTCATCACCATTATCATAGCATACCATCAACAACATTAGCAGAACAACTGGACCAGAATAAACACCACTATCACAATCATCATCAATCATCAGCAGTTTCACAACCAGTATCTTCATCATCTCCATGGTTACCACACACCTCCATTCAGCCCACTTTCCATTCCACTTCATACAGAGCGAAAGAACATATGAGCAATAGCACATATTCATTGATACAATGTTTATTATATACAAGATGTATACACTGTATCTTCACATCAGAAGATTGTCATATAATAACACATTGACAAACTTCCTAAACAGAACTGCTTCTAAAAGTCCAATAGCTCAGGAAGGGAGAGAGGTAGGGGAAGAGTTTAAAAACACTGGGCTTAATTGGCAAATATATTTCATTTTAAAAGAGTAAAATTGCTATCACTTTTGGCAACTGGAATGAGGTTCTAGAAAGGAGAACCTCGGTGAATACTTTACTGGTATGCCATACTCTGGCACAAACGTATCAACATGAAGTTTGATGACGCTTCTCTAACATATCTTTGCTGTTTTTTCTTCACCCCATATGAAAAATAGGTTATGCCGACACACCAACATGTGTTAAAAAGATCATAAAAAGCTACAATCAAGCAGAAAAAAGGCAATAACCATAAATAACAGTCACTAATCTCTCAGAATAAAAACAAGTTTTCTATCCTCTGTGGCTCTTAAAGCATGGATGGATTTGTACAATGAAAGAGAGACACAATAAGCTGACAAAAGTATTCATATTCTTCAAAAACTCTGTAAAGATTTTCATCAATATTTTACATCTTTATTACATCAAACATCAACTATTGGCAAGGAGGTTATCAACCAAAACGCCTATCTACTTTTTTTATAGTTAGGATGTCCCTACTTCTAACAGGCCTTAGTCCAGACCACTTTAGTCCAGTCTGTGTCTTAGCTTGGTCTAGGCCAGTTTACAGACCTTTGTCCAGTGCATGTCTGGGCTTAGGCTAAGGCAGCTAATTGGCCTTAGTCCAGTCCATGTCTGGGCTTGGTCTAGGCCAGCTAACAGGCCCTAGTCCAGACTATGTCTGGGCGTGGTCTAAGCCAGCTAACAGGCCCTAGTCCACAATATATCTGGGCTTGATCTAGGCCAGCTAACAGGCCCTAGTCCAGACCATGTCTGGGCTTGGTCTGGGCCAGCTAACAGGCCCTAGTCCAGACTATGTCTGGGCTTGATCTAGGCCAGCTAACAGGCCTTAGTCCAGACTATGTCTGAGCTTGGTCTAGGCCAGCTAACAGGCCCTAGTCCACGCTATGTCTGGGCTTGATCTAGGCCAGCTAACAGGCACTAGTCCAGACCATGTCTGGGCTTGGTCTAGGCCACCTTACAGGTCTGAGGACTCTTCCTGCTGTGTCTGGTTTCAGAGATGTGTATGTACAGATGAAACCATCCAGCCGGCCTCTCTGGGTCAGACTGCCATCAAATATCTAGACAGACTTCTTGCATCCTCTGAGTAACTCCTTTTGTTGTGCAAATTGTTTATTCTGATTATGTTCATTCCCAGCTCTACATTTTATTATTCAACCATCATAAATTGTTTATAATGACACTTGGATTAAATCAAAATGAAAGAAAAGAAATCATCTTATGTTAATAAAAACAGCTGAGCCTATGAACTGCACCTTTATAGCCGATGGGGTAACAAATGCAAGTGTAGTATTAATTCATCTTGCAACCATTTTTCAAAAGGCGTAAGATAAGAAATTCCATCAATACTACGTGTTATGTTTTCCTCACAAAATAAGCTGCAAAAATTATTTTATGAAGACTGATTAACTAAAAAAAGTATGTTCAATACTCAGCCTACTGACGAAAGACAGCAATGAAGATGGCTGAAAGTCCAAATATTCATAGCTACAACTCAATGAAAAAACACAATAAGTTTTAAAAATAAACATACATTGTACAAAATTGACCAGATACTCATTCATGTCAAACATACTGAATCAAAAAACAACAACAACAATTTCACACAAACATTCTGGGATTGATCTGGCCACCTGAAGCCAGAAGCAGCGATAGTTTCAACATAACATTCCCTGGCTTCAACTTGGAAATGCTAATTAATTATCTATATGTAATTCTAGTTTGAGTCACAATAAATGCTTATATAATGTCTTATTCCTTTGCTGGCCTATGTAGTCTAACCATCTATTTTGAAGAACTTGCCATTTGATAAACATTTAGTGAGGTTTGAAAGGTCATAAAGAAAGAATCGCTTGGTGAAAATAAAGAACCCTGGCACAATATGATCAACAGAGGGCTCCCTTACACTTGAATGGGCATCTTCATTGAGTGAAGCTGATCTACTAACTTTTCATCTACCGTCATACAAAGCATGGCAAATATTTGTTACCACTTATGGAAATATCTGCTCTTTATACTCCAAGATACAGAGAGAGAGAGAGAGAGAGAGAGAGAGAGAGAGAGAGAGAAAGAAAGGAAGAAAGGAAGAAGAAATACGTAAAGAGAGTAGGGGAAAGATTGGGGGATAGAGAAAGGTAGAGATATAGAGAAAACAGTGTCTGGAAGCATAAACAGAATATTGCCCACCTTTAATTAGATACTGTGGGTGTGGGGAAACTAGCCCATGTTTGTGAGCACTTTTACTTCCTAGTAAGGAAAGTTAATAGAGAGAATTAATTTGATGAAAATGCCGGTTTGATTTGTCCCCCCCCCCCCCCTTAGTCATGTGTAGAAAGTTATGGTGTAAATATCTGCATCTGTATGTTTATTGTTACTGACAACATTACTTCATCAGACATGGAAATCTATTATTTGCAATATATATTTTGACATGATTTGACACATGAACTTTGAAATTCAACTGATCTCTTCCAGACATGAAGATATAATGCCCATTTCAATGACAAAATCCAATGTTATGTTAAGTCGTCTGCATCAGTACCAGTAACACAGCCAGTTTAAACTGCTTTGCAATTAAACAGCTTAACTGTTTTGTTTTGTATAAAATGATAAACATTCAGTGTGGATACATGACTTGTTGCTTTGTTGGGCAAGCCTTGGGCAAGCTTTAGGGCTGTCATTGGCAATGATCTCACATTCCTAGTTCACTGGTCTATCATTGATTTGTGTGGGTTTTCTGTGAAGACATCACAAGGTGCATTGTAGTAGGCAAAGGCTAGAAGCACAATGCTAGTTTGAATACAAATCTGATATTTTGTTTATATCATACCCCACATTCTGTTTTGAACAACATTAGGTTACTGGCTCTACAATCTCTTTGACTTTGCTCCAAATGCTACTTATAGTGGTTAATCACATATCTCAGACCATTTGTGACAACTTTGTTCAAGTATTTTCAGTAAAAAGATCTGTTTTGAAAGTTTAACATTGAAGAAAACTTGATTTAATGGCATTGTTAACTTAATTGTGTGAATCAAGAGGTATTTTTAAAGAATAGTCTGAAATCAAAATCACAACAAAAGACCAAATGCAGAAGAGGTCATTCATTATTGAACACCCACATCTTACAGATACATGTTGAAAATATGAGTGAAATAAAGTGGATTTGAGTGTGAAATAAATTGCTGACACCACCTCACCTATAAGTGATATCAAATAATGAATACAATTTGATTTCATTTGGTATTTCTCTTAGTGAAGAAGACAACAAGAAGAGAGAGTTTCCTTCGCTGATCTCCACAGGCAGCATCATAGCCCTCCTCAGTGTTTACTACTGCTGCGCGAGTCACGGCCGTCATCGAATGAAGCGCCCTCTATCTGCTGAATACTGAAATCCAGGTTGGACTGGCCGCCAGCCCAGCTGGCACTGCCATCGTCGTTGACGTTACCGTTGCTGCTTCGGTCGTCCCCACCCCCTCCACCTCCTCCTCCACCTCCCCCACCCCGGGGGGAGGTGTGCTGACTGTCGCTACCACTCCCCATGCGGTCGTGGGACGCTGCATCCTGAGGGGGGAATGGGGGTGGGGTGGAGAGGGGAGGGAAGAGGGGAAGGAAAGAGAGAGACAGAAAGAGAAAGAGAGAGGTGTGGAAGGGGGAAAAGGGGAAAGGAGCAGGCAGGAAAAGAGAAGAAATAGAGAAGGACAAAGAGAGAAGAGAGAGGAGGGGAAAAGAGTATGAAGAGAAATAGTGACAGTGAGAGAGGGAAAAAAGAGAGAGACAGAGAGATGGAGGGAGAGAGAACGTGAGAGAGACAGAGAGCGAGAGAGACAGAAAGGAAGAGATGGAGGGAGAGGGAGAAAACAAAGGAATACAGGCAAGATGGAAAAGTGTGAAGGTAGATGGAAAGGTAGACAAAGACATGACAAAAAAGGAAAGATGAAGCATTGGTGCAGAAGAGTGGGAAGATAAGAGTGTGAGATGAAAGGAGAGAGAGAGATAGAGAGAATAAATGGGAGCAAAGACATAGGTAAGGTAAAGAGAGTCATAGAACAGTAGGAAGATGTGCAAGTGAGAGTGAGATAAAACCAAAGAAGAGAAAGAGAGAGAGGGGAAGGGGGACATGAAAGAGTGAAAATGGATATGGAATAGAGAGAGATGGATGGGTTGGGAGTGTAGGACATGAAAAGAAAAGGAAGTGAAAAGAGATGGGAAGGAATATTTTTTCCAAGATTAGGGTTCGTGATTGTTGAAAGGGTGGTAAAGAAGATATAGTCAGAGAGGGAAAGGAGACAGGAATAGATAAAGATAAGATTGAAGATATTTGGCGATGGATAGGCAAGGAGTGTGACGGAGGTAACAAGGAGGATAACAAAGAGGAAGAAGAGGACAGGGAAGAAGAAACAAAAGAGAGGAAAGGAGATGGGGAAAGGATGGAGGGGGGAGGGTAAAGGAAGGTATGGGATTGACAGAGTGAAAGAAAGAGAAAGAGACAGCAACGTAATGACATGATATCAATAAATGAGCTCTTTAGACACGGGCAACTACGGGGTCCTACTTGACATAACATTCCTCCCATAACTCTGGCAAATAATAACAATCAGGAAAACATGTTCCTATGGAATTGCTACAGTTTTTTTTTAATAAACATACACATTTCTTCTTCGGGGGAAGGGTGGACTTGCGAGACTGAAGCGGAAGGATGGTGATAGTTGTCTGAAATGTTTGGAAAAGACATGAAACAAGACATGCAATTTCATGAAAGAATCCAGCACCACTCAAGATTAAGGTAGCAGTGATGAGGGAGGAGGTTGCTTGGTTACGCAGAGTAAAAACATGCAAGCAGTCTTTGCACACATGCATTCTCCAGGTCAGAAGTAACTATGGCAACGCAGGATATAGTTTTAATGCTGGAGTCAAGGAGTCCAAAGACAGAATCATGCACAAGACATTTTGGAATGTCGCTGTAAAATGATCTAAACTTGGTATGTTTTTTAATGAGGAATGAAGGGTGAGCAATTATCATGCAAACATGCAGAACTACGGAGAACATGAATGGTTGCTGACTGCTGAGGTTACAATAGGGCTGGGGAAGTTTAGAGCTCATTTATAATGGTACATGTCATTACAGAACTATCTCCTTCTCCTTCTGGGCTCCGTATGTAGGTCACCCTCCCACTTTCTGTCTCTCTGTCTTCCTTTCTTTGTAGCTCTCTCTCTCTCTGTCTCTCTCTCCTCTCTCTCTCTCTCTCTCTCTCTCTCTCTCTCTCTCTCTCTTTCTTTCTTTCCTTCTCTCTCTCTCTCTCTCTCTCTCTCTCTCTCTCTCTCTCTCTCTCTCTCTCTCTCTCTCTCTCTCTCTCTCTCTCTCTCTCTCTCTCTCTTTTGGATTCTAGTTTCTCTCCATCCCACCTCTCCCAAGATGTGAAACTCTCCCTTCTCCATCTTAATAGTACACTCAAATCATAGGAATGGCAAAAACCACAAGAAAACAGACAAAGGAGACATCACAGCGATCTGTCTTCAATAGCAAGAGTTCTACGGAGATAATACTCCCACCACTTCCAAGCATTCTTAAAAGTATCAAGCAAACATAAATTTTGCTTTAAATAGATGTCATTTCTTGAGAAGAAATTATGACATTTTAGAATTTGAATCCAGAGGTTATTCACAAAACAAAAATATTATTGGGGAGATTAAATGTGGCTAATAGTAGACATATTACATTGTTAGTTAGGAATAGAAGCTCAAAATCATGCAGAAAAAGTGAAATACATGAAGGTAAAGGAAAAATGTACTTTGTTGATTGAACGGTTAATCTTAGATGATGGTACTTCTTTTTATAATTATTGTATTCTCTCGCTTGGTATACATAGTTTGCCATTATCAAATTGGCATTTAACGCACAGAAGATTACTTTTACGATTGTGTGGGTCTTTTTTCAGTAATTTATCATCTAACTAGCATTAATAATGTTTTTAATATTGTTATTGGTTAAAATACTCCTTATCAAATCCCCTAATCTTCCTTCATTTCACCAGCAAGCTTGAATGTTATATATTGATGCTTTGGTTTGTCTAGGGATGTAAAAATTGACATCATAAATGTTGGTTAGAAAACAAGTTATCACAGCTGTAAGATTAAAAAGAGAATTATGAGGACTAACTCCAAGCATGACAAAGATGGAGAATGACTATGTTGATTAGTGAAAGGCTAATAAATGTTACATTCATTTTCTACATACTACAGCAATGGCATCTTAGTATGTGTGCACAATGCATTAAGACCAGAGAGCTGTATGCATTTCTAAATAGTGGTTACTTGTACCAAGAGAGAAAACGAATCATGTCTTTGGATGAGATTGTGGTGGTTGTGATGACGATAATGATGATGATGATGATGATGATGATGATGATGATGATGATGATGATGATGATGATGATGATTAAGTTGTTGTATGGATGTTACAATCAAGCTTTAATTCTCCACAACGCATATACAAGAAAGTCCCCCCATAATGCATTGGCAGCGACATCATTTTTTTTCCAGTCATATCCACCTCCAATCTCGTACAAAGGACAGGAAGTGTATGTGACTGCAAACAAAATCTGAACGGGGCTGTGCAGTGCATCATGGGAAGACTTTTCCTTATATGGGGTATGCAGAATTGTTGGAGTCAAGAAGAGGTCTATCTGCAGTGGAAAGCATAGCGGGGAAAGAGAGTACAGTGGGACATAACAGGCCTCCTGATTGGTCAGTCGACATATTACCAATTCAAGGTGAAACAGAGTGAAGGTGTCATTCAAAATAAACTCACAAATATGGATATGAGAACTGAAAGAAAATATAAACAGGTTGGATTCTGTTTTGCACTCTATCAATCCGCCATTTTACTTGCTACTAGACAAGATAGCTGGTTTCCTTTTTGAAGAAAAAACATTCATATAACAATTATTTTGGCACTGATTTCTGTTTTTATTTAGTTACATGTGCTGACCATTTACTATACAATAAACATGTACACAGCATACATACAATTTGATTTTTGGAAACAAGAGCCACATTAACAATAGCTAGAGAGGGGAAAAATGGAGTAAAAATCATTACGGAATATTTGCTAGACTCTGCTCATTGAGTAATTACTATTCACATGTAAGATTAGGTCATTCCAGGCACTCCATTACTGAGATGCCAGTCTTGAATCAATCATTTGCATAATAAATGTTCATAGTGTCAAAGAT
Organism: Arbacia lixula; assembly: GCA_963669155.1. Taxonomy (NCBI): domain Eukaryota; kingdom Metazoa; phylum Echinodermata; class Echinoidea; order Arbacioida; family Arbaciidae; genus Arbacia; species Arbacia lixula. Next base: position 23,359,094 of record OZ022588.1, read on the forward strand.
AAATATACAATTCATTTGCATTCTTTGCCTAATTTGGAAGATGATCTATCAGTATCAATTGCTGTTGATATATTAATCATTTCATTCTGAGATTGTGGATTAGAAAACAATTGTGACATTAATGAGTACAACCCGTGAAAATCCGCTGGGTGGAATTTTAAAACTAACATTAAAACCTATTTGATTATTGATCACCATACATCAAATAACATATTGCCTTACATGAGCATATGAAAATAGTTGCACTAAATATCACAAGTTAAAACTGCCAGGTACAAATGAGATTCATTAAAAATTAATTCCTTCTTGGTTAACACATTCTCAAAAACATTAATTAAAAATTGAGCAACATTTTTGCTGTAGTCAAATACTTGCCAGATAGAATTGTTAAAATATGTTGGTACAATGGTCTAAAATTTAGCACTATGATGAGCCTTTTTTTTTTTTGGTGTAAATTATCTCTCATTCTTTCTGGCACATTTTTAAACATTCTATAAAAATTCTATAATTATTTCCCCAACATAAAAAAAAACAGCCATTGGTATAACAATGAAAATAATAAAATCGTGGATACATATTTACTTGAATGTATCACTTTAAAAAATTCCACAAAAAGTTGGAATAAAACACAATTATGTGAAGAGGCAAAAGCCCTTTTACATGTAGTCTTTGGGGATAAGAAAATTGTGAAATTAATTTGTGATTTTCCTTTAGCTGTAGTTAAAATCCTGATTATCCTATATCTGTCACAAAAATATGTTTGGCATATTAAACATCTAAATACTTAATATCAACTACAAAAATAGTCTTTTCATCCTTTTTAGTCATTTCTGCTTTCAATCAATGCTCCTGGTGATTAAAAGCAAGATGCCATTCTATTTGGAAATCTCATTGATTCACTTTTACATACATGAAATTCACTAATGGCCGTTAACAGAAATTCAGCCTAAAGGAAATAAATTCTTTTTAAAACATTTACACAGAGAATGCATACCCACATTATTTTCTTTTAACAGGAATTCCATGTGCTTTAAAAAGCACAACCGTTAAAAAGAGTAGCAAAAAGCAAGGACTTCCTTTTAAAAAATTAAATATTATCTTAACTGATGTTTTCCCCGTTTTCACTATATCGAGTGGCAATTGGTATTGGCAATTTCAGAAATATGACGATAAATAGTGAGAAGAAGAAAACAAACTTCACAGCAATTGGAGAGACATGAAATATCAGCTATTGACCTTTGACCTGTGCTTTCTACCAATCTGAATGAGTCTGGAAGTACATCGGAGAATACAATTTTTTTTCTTAATCTGTACTAAAAAATAATTTAACGGCCACCATACATCCATCCACGAGAGGATGCATGCTGCTGGGTGGATACAACTACCCGTGGACAGACACTCAATTCTACGACAGTAATATGTATTTACAGACACATACGACATCATGTTGCGTTCAAGAACCGTCAAGCTATTGGCACAGGTTGGGGTGTTTATGGAAGCTGTAGAGCACATCTACTGCTAACCCCTTTCAAACCAGACTCTAAGAACACCCAGAGAGAGAATGCGTGGACCACCCCCAGAACCACGCCAAACAGGTGAAGTGAAGGAGCACTTTGACACTCTTCATACCCTTCAATCTCATTTGATTGGAGTTTTGCCTCTCTACAGAAACTGGAGGCTAAACCAATGCAAAGGTTAACTCTCCAAATACAGCATGTCCTGACGATTTTGCAACAAAGCCTGGTTAACAATAAAAATGAAGTAAAACACAAGCAAACCTGTGCCAATAACTGAACGGATATTTAAATAATCTGCACTCCAAAAATAAGTGCACCCTCTATTAAAAGATCTACAATAGTTCTAGATGATTTGCGTCCAGACGTTCTCTTTATCGGTGGTAATCTTCTTTCTATGCTACATCATCAGTTTCCCTTCTGTGGGCATAATTTACAAGGGGGCCATTTCTGAGGGGGCGATGACCTCCCTAAAGGAGGTTTCAAGGTCAAAGGACAGGCCTTCCCAGAATGCATCTGTGATGAGAAGTAACCAACGGAATTGCAGCACAACATACCTAATTCTCCCAACAGCAACCTTGGTCATTTTCTGTATTCTCTTTTCTAAATTAAATATCCTCAACACTTACAATGGTGTATGCATGAACTCTGGGAATGAATTGACAAATGGCTTAGATTCTCTTCCACACTTTTAACAAGAAAAACTAGTTTTGATCCATTCTCCAAAGAGCAATACTTCTATCCAAGGATTAGAATATCAGGATAAATTAGTGGAGCGGAGTGTTAGGAGTCACCAAGTCAGCTTAACATCCTGTGCAAGAATGCTACAGATAGATTTCATCAAAACAGGTTTGACTTTTCATCTACAAGGTTATGATATCAACTATCAACCCACTGTATATAACACTCTAGGCATATCCAGAAACACAATTTGGGAGTTTAACTGCCTAACCGTTAATGAGAATCATGTACCGAGATAGATGAAAATGACAGGGCCATATTCACCTCACTAGAATATGACCTAATTTTATGAAGAAGATTAAAGTATATTAAATCAGATTTTATCAGATTTTCTTTGGCCATTGTTGCTGCTACTGCTCTCATCACAGATGTATCCCATCAGGCCTTGCCTGTACAGCTTCCTCTCATCACTCTTTGACATTGGTCACATAAGAGAACCATGTCAGAGTTGAGTTTGGGGTGTGTGGGGCAGGGGCAGGGGATAGGGGTCGTATGAAGGTGGTGGAGGTGGTAGTGGAGGTGGTGGTGGTGGTGGAGGTGGTGGAGGTGAGAAGGGGGGTCATGTTGCACCTACCATGTCCCCACTAGCTCTCCCTGAGGGGTACTGGCCCAGGGAGGAGGGGTTGTAGATGGACGGTGTCTGGGAGTGCGGGGGCAGGCTGTCGCTGTTGTAGTTGCCCGTCTGAGATATCACCTGCCGTAGGCTGGCAACCTGCAGGGGTGGAGGGGATTAGCCGGGGGGATTAGCAGGGGGAGGGGAGTAGAAAATGGGGGGGGGGGATTAGAAATGGAAAGGGCATAAGAGAGATAAGGTGGGTAGAGATAGGGGAGAAATGTAATACATTTGATCAATTTTAAGATTTTGTACACATAAACAAAAAGAACACAGCTACTGGGAAAGCAACGACAATGACAATAATATTGCTTTGTTTAATGAGAATACTTAATATTTTCTACCTACATGAACAATGAGTTCTGACTAACTATTACAAATCAAAGCACCAATCACAGCACACAATTATCACATCTATTTTGTCATAACAAAATGCAGTACATTCAATCTTGACACTGGTTAATCCATTCATCACAATGTTGTAAACTCAATTCAAAATCCCACACTACCATCCCACAGGCTACTGTGAATGCACACTCATCATTTCAAGTGTCACACTTTTTCGCTGCAATTTTCACTGAAGGTTGATAAGATCATAGCCTACCATCACCGCACACATCTCTATACCTGGGACTGAATGTTGATTTGATCCTAGCATCACCACACACATCTCTATACCTGGGACTGAATGTTGATTAGATCCTACCATCACCACACACATCTCTATACCTGGGACTGAATGTTGATTTGATCCTAGCCTACCATCACCACACACATCTCAGTACCTGGGACAGAATGTTGATTAGATCCTAGCCTACCATCACCACACACATCTCAATACCTGGGACTGAATGTTGATTAGATCCTAGCCTACCATCACCACACACATTTCAATACCTGGGACTGAATGTTGATTAGATCCTACCCTACCATCACCGCACACATCTCAATACCTGGGACTGAACGTTGGCACCCACTTGATTAGGCAGCTGGTAGCTGTCCCCGTTCTGCATGCCCATGTACTCCGGTCCGCCTCCTCCGGCCCCGCCTCCTCCCATCATGCCGCCGCCCCCTGACGACATGCCATAGCCCCCACCTCCTGACCCAGAAGTGGGCGTGCCCGGCGACTGGCCCTCCTGCGAGCCAGCAGAGGCCTGTGATTGGCTGGACGGGTTGACGCTAGATACAGCAGTGGCTGCATTCTTTGCAGCATACAGGTTGGCCTCTTCCTGAGCCTTGCCAATGTTCTTCTTGTAGCGGATTCGCTTGTTGCCAAACCAGTTGGACACCTGGACCAGAAGCAGCAGGGAAACAACATCAAACATCTCACCACTGTGTCGAGTTTGGGCGTAAACGCCAACATATTTTCAACCACTGGTGAGCAGATACATTTAACGCAGCACTTGGTGTTTGTACTTTAGTCTCAATGCTGCTTCAAAACAGCTCCAGTTTCAACTGGTAAAAAGGCATTAGGTTTAACCCATCTACAAGCAAACCCTTGGAGCTACCTTCTAAGGTAGCTAGCTTATGCCTGTGCCTGTGTCTTAATCTTGAATCATGGGTACTCTCTACCAACTATCTGTGCTGTGGTGATAAAGCACTCCATAGTCCCCCCCCCCCCCCCCCTCCTCTATGTTACTATTATGCAACACTTGTTAGCCCCTCCCTGACCGATCCCTAAACCCTACCTGTGCTACTGTGATGGAGCACTTCCTAACCAGCTCTTCCTTGGCCCTCTCCCTGGGTACGGGATGTTACCTAGCCTCTCCCTACACCCCCCCCCCCTCCCCCCGCCCCTCCCTATCTCCTCCTTCATCCCTACCTGTGCTACAGTGATGGAGCACTTCCCAGCCAGCTCTTCCTTGGCCTCCTCCCTGGGGTACGGGATGTTACCTAGCCTCTCCCTACCCCCCCTCCTCCCTGCCCCTCCCTATCTCCTCCTTCATCCCTACCTGTGCTACTGTGATGGAGCACTTCCTAGCGAGTTCCTCTTTAGCTTCTTCACTGGGATAGGGGTTGCTCAAGTGTGAGTAGAAGTACTCGTTCAGGATCTCAGTTGCTTGCTTGCTGAAGTTTCTCCGTTTTCTCCTGCAATAGATTAAGAAACGTCAAATTAAACATTACATAATTGGCATGAAAACGTTCAGTTTGCCTTCTTGCTCTTCCCATATTATTCTTTAAAAATAAAAAGGTTGTTTTGATAAAATGTTAGCATGTCACATTCTATGTCACAGTTAATCATTTCTATCTGCTACACTCAATGAAATTCTATATTCATTTAAAAAACAAAAAAAAAATTTTTTCCACAAACAATGAATTCAAGGTATCACCAGAACACTGATTGCTTGTAAGGTGTACGATGCAAGAGTGCAATTAACAATAAGTTATCTTTAATTCAAAGAAAGAGAAGAAAATCAAAATTTCTTGAACTTGAGCAATATCACTGTACCAAAATCACAATCAGTTATAAGTGTGTCCAAACACGTTAAAAAGTTTCTGTAGCTGACTATGTAAGAAATGTAATATTAAAGGGCAGAATAAGATTGAAAGAAGATATGGTATTGTGGCATAAAGCTACCACGGAACTAACTGGTTGCACTGGAAGCTCAAGTACAAATTGTTGCATCATTTGTAGAATTTTCACATTGAAAATAACAAAGCTTTTTTTATATTTCATGTATTAAGACAAAAATTGGAGATGGTCCAATATCAGGCAAGGGCAGACAGAAAAGTGTCACTGTACCACCTGTAGGCCTACATGTCATGTATCCCGTTAAAAAGCAGTATTTCTGAAAATTCTTTAGGTACAGCACATGTCACACAGGTGTAGCCCTGAGATACATGTAAACAATATCTTGCTATTTACAATAATTGATCAACTCTTTGCTAATAACAAAATCAGTATAGTCAATTACTTCTTCTTTCCGTACGGGAAAAAACAAAGAAGATATAAACTTGCATGGGAAAGGTGTGGTAACGTTTATTCTCATTACGACAAATTTGCTAATTAACCCCACTTCCTCCCCTGACAGACTTCAATGCACGCCCCTCCAGAATTAGCTCATTGCTGTTGCCAATTTCAGTGGAAAATAGTGATTTACCCTCCCCTAAACAGACCCTGCCCCTGATGACCAATTGGCAACACTAGGCTCCAACCAAAAATACCGGCAACTTTCCCACCAAACGGGACCGAATCATCCGTTCGGCAAGGATGTTTATTAATTACTTCGGGAAGTGAACCTTATTAATTAAAATCTATTAGAAATGAGCATGCGTTGTCTCCAGAACTAGTGCGTGAGGTAAATGTGAGGTAAATACAGACTGGCGTGCTATTCTTGGCTTTCTGACTTCAACATTTTGTCAATTATTCATTCAGGAAATGCTCTCTTCAATGGATAATTAGATTATACAGATTTAAACCAGATTTTGTTTTCACTGTCAAAAGATACATTTTTACCCCAGATATGTGACATGAACAGGGGAAGGAAAGCAAATAAGAACATAAATATCTAAAAAGGAAGAATGAGCCAAAGATAAACATTGATCACATCTTGAAGTCTCCATCTGAATGTCTAGTGAGACATGTGATGTACGTTTTACGAGCTCTGCTGGCATGTGGCATTACCCAGACTGCTCATTCACATCACACCTCATCTTTTAATAGATGGCTGAGGTTAAGGTTTCACATAAATGGTAACAACATGGCAAGTGTTGGTTTGTTGGCAAGCAGATAACTAAAGAATACCTATGCACCGTGTTATTGCCTATTGCATTAGAGTTGTCCAAACTCTGTCTATAGATGGCCCTGCTCAAATCATTGCAATAGCCCCCTCTTGTGGTGAGAGAGTGAGAGTGTAGGATCTAATAAGGCAGTTTGAAGAGCTCTCACTTATGTAGATAAATGCAGACTTAGAAACATGAATTTTAAGAAGTATGGACATTTTATACACATCTTTCAAACAACACATTATTCATGGAACCCCAGTTTGTCTGAGGTTTATCCAACTAGCAACAACCCATGAATGCAAAGTACATTCAACCCATTGAAACTGGAGCACTGGGTATAGGTGCATGTAATAATATGATACCAGACAATCAGGAACAAAATTGCCATCAATTTTAGAGCATAAAAATGGATATATTTTATTCTGATGATTTACAATTAGGCTGTTGGGAGGAAAAGTGTTCATTGATTTCCAAACGTTATGGAAACAGCTTTGACATTATGCCATAATTGGTTACTAGGCAGTCAGGAGGAAAGTTCTAAGAATTTTGATACATCAAAATGGCTCTAACCCATTTCAGACCACTTACCATAAACATCTGGTTTGGGGCTATAACTTTTTATAAGTATTAGAAATCACCAAGAATGCTCCAAATGAAAGAGAATTAATTTCAGCAGAAGATGAAGACATTTTCCTCATGATTTTTCAAAGTGATATACAGTTGAAATAATCACTCAATCTTCAAATTGGCAATACCCCAAAGAGATTTGAATGACACTAATGCTCTTCAAAATGGCATAATTATGATGTGTATCTATCTTTATTTCATGTTAATTTACCCTGAAATATATTCCATATCACACTGAAAGTCTGCTTAAAGAACATGGTGTTGCCAATTTGAAAGATCTTTAGCCTCAAAAAGTGGATATTAGTGTTATTTTTACCTTGCGTCCAGGAAGCGTGAGCGCAGGATCATGACAGCCTCGCAGGTGGACTGCTTGAGCTGTACCTGGATGGCGTTGAACTTGCGGTGGATGATGCTGACCATGCGCTCAATCTCTTTCGGGGCGATGGGGCGGGTACGGCTCTGCTCCCGCAGCAAGTTCATGACATGGGTGGTGAATTCATTGCAGGCCTGCTTGGGAGTCAGAGGGAGAGGACGGCATGAAGGTGGCATGGTGAGTGCAAGAAAGTCGGTCGGGACTTGGACCCACACCCCACTCACAGTGGCTCAACAACGCAACGAGCCACACAAACACTCAAGTTCAGGCATAATGCACATTACAAGTCAGCAATGGAAAGTACCATGTTTATACACGTTCACGCTCACTCAAATTGGCAATGCTCAATGACCCAGCCACATAAATTCAAGCTTAAGGTCAGGCTAGCAAAACTGTCAATTAAAATAAATAACTTACAATGAAAAGGTAAGAAGTATACTTTAAACAGCTAATGTAAAATCCACAATTTTTGAGCGACATGTAATTTTTTTTCACAACACAGAGCAAGCAGGAATTTAATACTGCCGCAGACTAAAAACTAGCCTGCTATCTTTAGCAGGTTTGACACGCAATTCCATCAGTTAATAGTACTGACATTCAGCTCGAACACATGTCTTGATGCATTGCACAGCCATCAGCTTCTTTGCGGCATTAAAATGCTTTGTTTGGGGTTTTATTGATGATTTTAATGCATCAGGTGGCTTGTTTTGTAGTGGCAAGTATTTCTTGTAAGCCTGAGTCATATCGATTTTTTCAGAAACCGGTGTTCGATGGCTTTGCGCCGATCGAACATCGATGCATCGATACATGACGTCACCCAGCCACTGCCAAGAGCCAATTTATGAATGAAAATATAGTAAGCATACGCAGTGCAATCCTTCCATTTCCCCACATAAACAAGCATGCAATTCTCTATCACCTCGTACCAAAATTGACCTAGAATTTCACTTTCCTATATTTTATATGAATTATGATAGGTAACCTCGGAGAATCTATTTTCTCACCGATACTGCACATGTAAGCGAATTTCGATTACTTCTTGTTTTTCCGTCAAAATCTTACAAATTAGCGTCAATATGGCATCGTATACATGTATGTAGGTTGGAATCTGGAGAGTCTATTGCATGCAACGGGCAGAAAGTCAATCAGCTTCCGGGTTGCGATTTTTTTTTTTTCGTAACCCTAATGCGTCGAAAAATCGCTTCCGGGTTTCGGACAACGTGACTGTACTGGATATTGTATCACTGTTTTGGCGACCACATGGTTATGACGTGATCTACGCGATGCACCAATCAGTGGTCTCCGAATCGCTGTTCGGAGACGCTCTATTAGTCTGTACGTCGGCAGCGTGTATGCAAATGAGCCTTACGCACGATTGCCACTGTATTTCCGGGTTTTCACAACACACAATGCTATCCGTTGTACAAAGTCTATGGACAATTGTTTGTTGTGGCGTTGCGCTGTATATAGTAGTGAACGAATCAAATCCAAGTAGCATGTAGTAGCTGCTTGATCATCGAGCGACCTGTTCATTCTCTTGATGCGTTACCTGCAAAACTCACAAAAGAGAGTAGGAACCAAGTAAGCAAATTAAAATTGTGAAAATATGAAGATAAATTGTGTATAACAGGACTATCAAACAAAAGATTTTGTGTTTTCTAGTCAATTTGGTAATTTCGTCGATGCATCGAATTCATCAAAACGAAATCGGAGTTCGACTTCTTCGATCGAACACCGGCTTAATAATCGATTCGACTCAGGCCTAATTTCTTGTGTGCAAAAATAACATCCGGCAAATGTGTGGAAGGTGTGCTGTACCGCAGACATTTACTCATGTAAAAATGACTGGTATTACAGGATGATCATTTCTTCTTTGTGTCGTATTGGCAGAGGTTGCAAACAGGCCACACCAATTTTAGACTTAACAACTTTTTAGCACATTGGCAACACTCTAGACAGGTTAAAATAGTTTTTTAAAGAGCTCTAATCATCACTTCCTTTTGTAAAATTGGAAAAAATCTCAAATTGAAGAAAGAGTTATTTTAAGCATTATAATAATCACTGTTAAATTACACTGTCACCCATGCAAATTGATAAATTAAGTCAAAAAAGGTTTTCTTCTTCAAAGGTATAACAACCCACTAATGATCAGCAAAAAAAAAATCCAACAATCAAGAAGTCAAAAAGTCAGATGTGTGTTTGTGAGAGTATTATTTTTGGCCATATTTCAGCTTGTGAGTGACAGGAGTGCGGTCATGGTAGAGGTGTGACAGACAGAGACACAGTGAGTGGCAGAAAGTACCTACCACTCAGGTAGGAGACACCATCACCAGCCCAAAGCATTCAAATAAAGCATGATTTCTGATTGACAGGGCTGGCATGATCAGAAAGAACTCCTCATAAAGCTAATGGAAAACACACAGAAGCACCCTATTATCCTAGGGAGACGTTTCAGAGCTTTTATGATCACTGACTGACTATCTTGAGAGCAAATAGTAAATTAGAAGAAAACACCTCTACGGAAAAGCTCCTACACATTTGTTTACTGCTCACCAAAAAGGCATGAAATCCATTGGATTGTACCCATTTCTTTAGTTCTAATTTACACACATTTTTTTAATGTCTAAAAGCATATTTTTAAGTGCATCAAGGATTTACATTTTTGTTTCTGATAATTTTTTACACAAAAATAATGTTCTTCAAACTCTGTCAGCTTCAAAAGTATTTTAATCTACAAATAGATTACTGGTCATGCACATATGGATAGAGATTTAAAAGTGTTTTCTCTAACTTTCTGTTTCTCTTCTGCCTAAGAAAATCTTGCTAAGTGAAAACGTTCATGTAGTAACAGTTTATAAGCCGAACAGTGGCACATTTTAGATGTCTGTATATTACTCTTGGAGAAAAGGACTGGCACATCAAAATTAACTCCTCATGTGCAAGATAAAATGCTTCTTGATGGGATGTGAGTGTAAAACTGGAGAAGAGAAAGGACTGGCACATAAAGAGTTAATCTCTCACCTGTTCATATTTCTCCAGCTCTGTATGGTAGATCTGCCTGATCTGAGCCAGCTTAGCCCGGTAGTCTGAGTGTTCGATGGCGTTCTCTGGCTGCCCTAGGCCCCCACCCGATGCTGCTGCTGCTGCCGCGGCTGCAGCAGAGCCGCCCCCTTTCTCTGGCCCGGCTACGCCCTCTGCTATCAGCATGTTATCCAGACGCATCAGCTGTGGATCTGGGGGCTCTTCTTCCTGTGCTCCTCGGATACTCAGCACTATGGGCACAAGCAACAAAGATGACCATTAAGAAACTGTTTACATTATACGAGGGCGCTGTAAATAAAAGAGCCCACAATAAATAATAAAAGAGCCCCTATAAAAGAATTGATTTTCCTCACATGTTTTAAAACCCATGCTGCTCATTTCATGACAACAGACTTTAAAGTAGCCCCTGCAAAACAGATCTTCAATTTTTTTTTATTTTTTTTTCTGAACTCCAGATTAAATTACACAATTGGACATGATATTTGCAGAAATACCATGTTCAGTACATGACAGTTTTCCTAGTTATGTCTGCAGAAATGCTCAAAATATTATTGTTTACATTTTACACCATGATATGCAACACATTTATTGAGGCACATAAGGATATTCAACGGAGAAACGACTCAACGTTACTTGAACTACGCTGCAGAAAAAATATCCGGGGGGTTTCGGATATCTCCTCCACATTATCAGGAAACTGTGAGACATGGATGATGAAAAGCTTGCTATTTTTACAATTACAAAAGGGGAGCATCTTCTAAAGGACGGTAAAAAGGAGGTAGAAGGGAAGGAGAAGGAGGAGAAAGAGGCAGAGAGAGAGAGAGAGAGAGAGAGACAGAGCAGAGACAAGAGATTCAGACCATACAGGCACTGAGAAAAGATGGACAGAGTAAAAAAAAAATTGGGAAAATAGGGAGGATAGAAGTGAAAAGGAGAAACTGCAGAGGGGACGAATGAGAAAGAGAAATGCCTAAGAAACTGAACGAGAGATAGAAAAGTGAGGGAAAATGGAAGGGGAGATACGGATGGGGCCCTAAAACAGCCCCAGCATAAATTATGCAACTGAGCGAAGGAAGTGCCTAACCGCATCATTATTGTTTGTCGCATCTTGATGGATCAGTTCTCATTACAGCAATCACAAGCCACTTTATTACCACGATCCCTCCAGAAAGACATTTTCTGTAACCGTAACACACACACATCACCACAAAATTAACGGGCAAAAACACATTGGCGTCGCCACATATCCTCCAGTTTCTCTTTCTTCATTTTTTTTTTTTTTTCGTTTTGTAGTTTTTAGTTTTATGTTGGTTTGATTTTTGGCTGGGCACTGCAGGCAGTGGGGGGATTATCCACTCAGTCTGATCAGCAAACATATGTTGCTGTTGAAAGGAAATGTAAAGAAGGAGAGCGAATTGCACCCGAAAGAATGGCTAGTTGTAGAAATAGGGGTAGTAATGAACAATGACGGGTGCAACACTGCCCCCCTCTGAAGAGGGACTGAGGGATTTTCAGAGGTCAATGGCCTGAATTTCTCCTGACCATTCCATGGATAGATGCATCAACTGCGTTTCTATGCGTGGATTTTATAGTGTGCGTTTGTGGGTCTGTGTGTGTGGGTGTGTGTGTGCGTGCCTGGTTTGATGGGAAGGTGGGTGGGATAAGACGTTTATATTAACTAAAGAGTGCCATAGGGTTTGGTTTCACAGCAAAGTTGTCAAGTCTGATCCATGACATCTCTTCTACAGCCTCAGTCAGTATCCTCAACAATGAGTAACAACAAGAATTGCCAAAATGAGAAGACTTCTGGCTTCTTCCTCCATACTACTTCAACTTTGACAAATAGAGAAATGTCAAAAGTTATAATTTGTAAAGCAACTTATGAAATCAGACAGCATAGTATCTTCATATTGATAATGTCTTGAGATTGAAACAACCTTCTTAATATATGTTCAACCCCTTAGATGATTACCAATTCTAAATCCCCGACTACTTATTCATATCTAACCTTTCTCCTGTGGATAGTACATATTCAATCAGGGCAAAAAATATATAGAATAAAAAGGTAATCTTTAATACAAGCCTTTTCTTTCCTTAGAGCTTAGGTATTGTGTGACAGGTATAAGAGAGAGGGAAAGAGGGTATGAGAGAGAGGGGAAAGTGGGAAAGATGAGGATACAGAAGGATGGAGAAAATGAAAATGAGATAAAGAGAGATGGAGAATGAGAAGATGGAGAGAGTTATTGGAAAAGAAGGAGAAAGGGAAAAAGGGAAAGAGGAGAAAACGGAGAGAGGGAGGGGATTAATTTATCCCTGGCCGGCCAAGGGATGGCCAGAAGTCAAGTAGTAGGTTGATCCAGCTGAGCTGTAGGTAATAGACAGGCGTAATGCTAGCAGCAGACAGCAGAATGAGCAGCAATCTACTCAAAAACCCTGGCAGATTATCAAGGGGGCTCGACAAGTTGTCAAAAGTCATCGGCCAGGCATATCACCTAAATTGAGGGCCCCAAGAACAGATTCAAACTAAAGAAGAAAAAACCCACTTAAGGATCCTGTGAGAAGGCTTGTCTACCTTCTCAAATTTTCTCTGGTTGGCAGCTAAATTAATGGAGAACAACTATAATTCCATCAATCTTTTAATGCATATCATTCATTTTGCTCCAGGCAGTTCCATGTATTTAGAGGCAGGACAACTATGACGGGAAAATAAAATATTGTAAAAATTCAAATTAAAAAGTATCACGGGGATTGTCATATTTTGGGGGGCCATTTCTTGTTCTTGTTATTTGCTACATTAGTCTTCAACTTCTCTTCTCCCCTCTGTCCATATATCATTCATATGTCAACTGGGGATACATTGGTGGGTATTCATAGGATTCAAGGAATAATATTGGAAGAAGAAATGCTTTTAACATCTTGACTTAAAAAACAAGACAAGCTTGGAAACATCAAGATTGATACCAGTAATTGTTTATTGGCTATGTCGCGACACAGAAGCAATGCTTCCTATGCAACCTGTACTTTGACGTATCTTGATTTATGTCCTTAAATATCTTTAGCTAATTTTGTACTATATAACGTAAGATAAAAACAAATTAATGTAAATATTGAATGAAATATGTTACAAAAGAAAAAGAGTGAAGCTTTTATCACATAGTATTTGCGGCATGTATGTGAACATCATAGCACTCCATAGAACTGTTGATGCCCGATAAATTATACAGTTGAAACAGCCCCCTCTATTGCCTAAAGCTGGTCATCTTACTGGAGGTAGCTCCATTGCAGATGTGGAAGAAAGACACCATGTAACCAGGCAAGATGGGAAGCACTCAAGCAAAGGAGAAAGAGGGGGGGGGGGGGGGATTTGTAGATAAAAGAAAAATAAAGGGACAATAAACATGGAGATAAACAATCATAGATATATGTACAGTTAACAGAAAGATCAATAGATAGACAAAAAGTTAATTAGATAGATGATTATACCATATATCTAAGATTATATAGACAAATTAGGATAGAAAGAGCGAAAGAAATATATTTGATATTTGCTATCCAAGTATTGATTAGTAGCAAGCTATAAAGACAAACTCACGAAAATGAATATAGAGATGAAAATAAAAAGAGGGAGAGGACAGAACCACAGAAAAAGAGAGGAGGAGCAGGAGATGCTTACATGTTAAAACCAACCAAATAGAGGTAGAGAAAAAAAATATTTAACAAACAAATATTTTTAAAAGTCCATAGAAAAGAAGATATCTTGGCAATACCGCCTTTCAAAGGGAGGTAAGAGGGGGTTCATTGAGGGAGGAGGGGGTAGGGGCAGGGGGGGGGGGGGGAGGGGAAAGGGAGAGGGGAAGTACAACTGGGATTTGTGTAAGCATGCTCCAATAACTCTGAGATGAAGCAAGCAAGTAATGAGACAGGATGGGAGGCAGCTGGCTACTAGCTATCATCTCACACCAATGCAATGCAGAGCTGAGCTGATGCAGAGCTGATGCCGAACTGATGCCGTACCATGCCTTGCCGAGCCGGGGTCCACCGGCCCACAGTCACAACATACTAAACGACATGAAGACCTCGGATCACACAAGCATACACCACTTGTTAAGTGCCACAATCATAACAGGGTCCATGGTGGGGGCAGGGGGGGGGGGGGGCTACTGGTCAAGTCTTATGTCGTAACACGGAGATAGCCTGAACCATGTCGGCCATTAAGCTATGAGTGGATATGTTTCCATTTACATTGACTCTTTAGTTACTCACAGGGGTTAAATCATCCTGAATCCCATTGTGATTTTGTCAATGATAGTCAATAACTGATCACATCAAGAACCATTTACCAATAATCATAGAATGTTAATTACAAGATATGAAGTCACCATGACCTGAAAATGATATGCAAAATCTTTAATCAGCTTTTGTTCATTAAATGCAATATTTATTCAGCTTTTGCAAACATTCACTGTCCTGTATTGCCTCTCTCACATTTATTCATCTTCTACATGACAGATTTCTATGATTACTTTTATACTTCAAAGCAACTTATCTGGCTCTAATCAACATAGCGCTTTGGTCAATGAGGTTAACAATACCTCAAGTGCCTTTGACCCTTGGTCAAGGTTAAACATCGTTCTCCCTCTCTACCTCTTTGTTCATTTTCCCCCTCCCTCCCCTTCCCCTTCCACCTTCTAAATCAACTAATAGAAACTACTACTCTCATTTGGTGAGAAAAAAAATCACAATTGCAAATACCAGTTTCTATATTTAGATGAAAAATCTGCCAACATTTTAACCTCCTCAGTCCCAAGCACTGCCAGCCCCATATCAACCACAACTCAGTTTCTTGCCTATGGGACTAAGCTGGTTCAAATAGCATGTTCAAATTCCTGTCCAATCTATGAGCACTGATATGTCTAGGAGCATCAACTGCACATAATTGCAAGGATACGACTATGAAGCTAGTGTGTCACCAAGCCATTCATAACTTTGGGAGAGGAAAGAATATCATATGATTTGCATTCTATCCATGAGGAGACCAAACAACAACTTGGTGTTAATGCTGGTAAAGGATTAAGATGTCATCCAAGGGGAAAGAGGATCAAGCCATGATCAGTCTGCAAGCGGTGTCATCTATCACCACGACGATACATAAAAAGCTCTGGCTTCACATTCCCATGTGTTTCTCCATATCCCATAGAGGGTGAGGGTCGTTTCTAAGAGCACATAGAGGAAAGGATCGCTTTCAGGAGCGTTATCCTCTTGAAATAATTCTCCATTATTCATCCATCCTCCCAGCTCTCCACAGCCGCTGCCTGCCTCCAATCGGCTATTTTACTTAATAATTAATCTTCTCCGCAACCCGCCGATGATGCCCCACTGATATTTGTGTGCTAATCTTTGGCATAAGACATCAAATATTGCGCTGCTTATATTTCGGCACACGCGAGGGGCCCGGGGTTGAGAGGGGAGGGTGGGCGGATCGGATTTCCAGCTTTTGCGTTATTGATATTCACGTCCCAAACGACTGGCTCATGGCGATGAATACAAGACAGAATCCTCTTTTGACCCCCGCGCATCTATCCCCTTTGAAACCCAATCTGTCCCGCTTGTCAATTCGTCAACGTAATACCGCTAATCATAAGGACCAATCGGATTTCCCGATGTATCGACTTCTCCAAACGATGACATCAACGTCTGCCTGGCGGAGGGGACCATGTCTTCCCGTACACATATCATTTCTTCAAACATATTCTGCCTAAATTTTTTATTTCTGGCGGCTCACGGGCGGGGGTGGGGGAAGGGTCGGCTTCGCGCCGGCTCCCAGCGCCATGGTGACGAGGAAGAACGTCGATAAACGACACAAGGGGGGCGCCGCGCCCGGCTGCAGCTTGAGCGTGAAATTCAAGCCCTCCCTCGGCGCTTCTGTTACAGCGCGGGGACCAATTACGCAGCTAAGGTGGCACGTTGCGGGGAGAGGCACTCTGGCGGCGGGTGCGTAAAGTAAGACGGCCACCGCGCCACCAGAGACGCAACGTGTCGCAGCAAGCGAGGGCGATACATACATGCAGTATTGAAGCAACCGCTTTTGATGCACATACAGCGGAATAGAGCCCGTTACCGTGGTATCAATCCCTCCAGGATAAGCACACAAGTAACAATAGTCTCAGCTGCCTCATCACAAAGTGGCCATCAATGAGCAGGAAATAGCCGTCCATACCTTGGCAGCACCAGCGAATCAAAGTGACCCTCTTCCATCTAACTCGTGCATAATTCCTCAGATTTAAATTGCATCTGGATTAATGGTATGGCTAGCATTTATCACAAGGGATTATGTAATATACATGTAAGCATTAATTAACAAATCTGATTTCTGTGGCTTGATTTCAACCTAGCTTTGTGTGCATCAAAAGTGAGACAAAATATAAACAGAATGTCAGAGAATCTATTTTTCTATATTTACAATATTTACCATACAAAATAGATGCTGAAGCAGATAGGTTATTGTGTTCAAAATGAAGATGGAAAAAATTATTCAACATATGTTGCACCCTACAGATACATGCATATATCCTCTTTGAAGGCAAGCACAATTAATGGTGGTATATATATATATATAGAGATCTACATTGCTGTTTAATATCATGACAAATCTGCATATATACACAAGTCATTTATAATATGCCAATCTATGGTTATTCATACAAGTGTGCAATATGATGATCACAGGCAAAAATTACTGGGATAAATTAATACAATTCAGTAGAATTCATGTACTACAATTGAGCTTGACTTCATGATTGTAACTGAAAGGAATAATTAATCCATTATCGAGGCAAATAAAATGCATAAAATATCATATGCACCCAAGTCTTGCTCGATGTCTGCTCGTTTTTTTTTCTCTTTCAGCTCTTAAAAATGTGAATTTTCTGGCCAATTATTTGCAATCCCACTTTTCTCTGGTGTAATGATTAACCAGAGTCAAATATTAGCCGAGGTGAAGAGGAAGGTTGGTCATATTGGGCCTGTATTGGACGGGCCTGTATTGGACGGGCCGGACTGGGAAACCAGGGAAAGGAGAAACAGGGATGGGGACGGAAAGGGAGAGAGGGAGAAAGAGGAGGATAGAGAGGGGGACAGAGAGGGAGATAGAGAGGGGGCAGAGGGGGAAACGGAATGAGAGAGGGAGACAGGGGGGAAAAGAGGCGAGGGAAAGAGGCGAGAGGGGAGTGAGAGGGGGAGAGAGGGGGGAGGTGGGGAGAGAGAGGGGTAGAGGATATAGGGGAGAGGGAGAGAGGGAGAGAAGAGAGGAGGGAGAAAGGATGGATAGAAAGAGGGGGAGATAGAGAGGGGAGGAGAGAGGGGAGGAGAGAGGGGGAGAGCGAGGAGAGAGAGAGGGGGGAGGGAAGGGGGTTTGCGAAGGGAGAGGAGATGGGTGGAGAAGGGGAGAGAGGGAGAAGGGGAAAGGAAAAGACAGGGTAAAAAGGAAAGACAGAAAAAAATCAGAGAAAGAGAGGAACAGAGAGGGTTATAGAGAGGAAGAATTTGTATAAAAGTGCTAATGACTCTGCTATATCATGTAACTTGACTTACTCATTCATATTAATCAAAAGAATTTAACATTACAAATACATGCTTTCCCAAAAGAAAGGATAATCTATATGCACCAAGTATTAGAAAAGGAAGGGATATTGATATGCAATTGAAGCCCTAGTCAAGAATTACTCCTACAGTGTGACCTACACATTGTATGTATTATTATCATTGGTGTCAAACATTTGACAGTGACACACACACGTCAAAAACAATTCTACCTAAATGTGGGAGCACTGCAACACAGCCTTATCAGAATAAACACTAAATAGTCTTATCTGAAAAACACAATATTGACATGTAGACAGAGAGATAAGACACTTTGTAAAGCTGATATCAATGGCTTTTCCACAAAGAAACCAGTTTAACCGGTGACACAAAAGACATATCCATTTGTGTACTTAGTACTGCATGGAGAGATATATATATATATATACATGCAAACCAGGCATGTGGCCATTTTTTCTTATTAAAGGAACACAATAAAGGAAAGTTGTGATTAAATAAAAACTAAAAAAAATGTAGATAAAAACAGTGACGGTTTGAGAAAAGAATGACAAAATCACTTAAAAGGCAGTTTAGAAATTGATGGGATTTACAGGCAAAAATTTTAACTAAGACTTTGGGTGCCCAACATATTACATATTTTCTTTTTCAAAAAAGGTTAAAAATGCATAAAAACACACAGATAAACAAAAAAATGTATAACAAATGTGGACATACAAAATATTAATTAGGCAAAACACAGAGAAGTGTCAGCCTAAACAAAAATATAACACAAATTGCCATGTGTGATAAATATTGCGTGTAAAGTGTGTGTGTTTGTGTGTGTGTGTGTGTGTGTGTGTGTGTGTGTGTGTGTGTGTGTGTGTGTGTGTGTGTGTGTGTGTGTGTGTGTGTGTGTGTGTGTGTGTGAGGGCGCGTGAGGGAATGGGGGCAGTTACACCGGACATGGAGGGGGGGGGGGGGGTGGACTTACATGTTTTGTTTGGGGGTGATTATGTTCGGGGGGAGGGGGGGGGGGAAGAGGTATCAGAAAAGTTTTCATTCTTATGGAATTGTTTTATTATCATTGATACATATATATTAGTATTATAATGATTATTATTTTAGAGGAATATGTTTTATAAGTTGCATATATATTCAGGAGGAATATGGCACATGTACATATTTATATACAAGTGGTAAATCATGCTTTATTGTGTTTATCAAATCAATAGAAATATTACGTTTATGTATTTGTTATTGTATGTTATAAAGTGAAATTGTTTATTTTATCATGGGAATGAAGTCAAATAAAGAATATGGAAAAACAAAAAAAAGTGTGTGTGTGTGTGTGTGTGTGCTGGAATGAAGATTTCTGGGACATTCAAAGTGTGAATTACCATTGCATGCACATGTGTCAAGTTTGATTTATTTTATTAGTGCCCCATGATGCATCAGTCTGTAGATGAAGCAGCCTGCTCAGACAATGGGGACACATTCTGCCCTCATTAGGAAAAGCGAGATGATTATTTTAATGATGGAGAGGAAGAAACAGAAAAGGATCTATAGGGAGATAGAGAGAGAGAGAGAGAGAGAGAGAGAGAGAGAGAGAGAGAAATGGATAATTTGTATAATACAAAAAATTGATGGTAAAAAAAAGGGTTTTTTTCGGGGGGGGGGGGGGGGAGATGAAAAAAAAAATCTGTATTCACTGTATTCAAGACCCTGGTCACACCAGGGATGCAATGGTCTGTATTGCAGACCCTGGTCACATTACGGATGGTATGGTCTGTATTTCAGACCCCATTCACACAACAGATGCAATCGTCTGTATATCCCTTATATCTCACTTTCTCTGCTGAAAAGGATACATTTACTGCTGGTACAATATAGTGACTGTGGTAGTGACACATTTACAAAGGAGCTCAGGGAAAGATTGCCTCTGCAAGGTATACAGCGCCCTCCTAAACAACAAAAGGACCCCCTGCACAAATTCATTTTGCACCATCAAAAGCGTAAAATGCAAAGCTTGGTTCAGGGTGTTTTTTCATGGCATCAGATTTAGAATGTAGCGCCCCCCCCCCCCCACCTCTCATCATTTACTAATTTCTTCCCTCCAGTCTGTAGCATGTGAAAAGTTAGTTCTGACTTTCCTATCAACTGATGGAGCAAAGGGTTGCAATTGTTGCAATACCCCAAGCTAGTGAAATTAGAAATATTGAAAATTACAACGCGATCTCCATATATTCTGTACTTTGGTAGTTCATATAAAGATTATCACTTTACTTTGAATCTCGTACAATGAATAGGGATATTGATCCTAGGTAATCCAAATTACCTCTTTATGAAATTATGAATTAATTCTTTGCGTTTTGATCTAAACACCAAGCTCATTTTGTTATTACCTTCTGATAGATTGTTGGAATAAGATTGTTTATTTGATATGAATGAAATCTTAACTTTGCAGATTTTGTCAATAACAATGCATTTATTTTGACGTGCAATTCCTTTAAGGCTCCTGCATAAACCATTATAATAATGTGAGATTGAAATGAACCTATAAAGTAAGCCCATAACATTTTCCTTTTATGTAATAAATTTAATGTTTCGTTAAGTGAATTTTGTACTTAAACCTGTATAGTATTTATAAGAACGTAAAAACGATTATACATGTAAAAACAAATACGATCTTATTAACGCCAGTGTCAATGCAAATTTATGTACACTGTCATAAACTAGTGACCCTTAAATTAATCTCTTGTATATCGCAAACAAAGATTGTCTTCCTTCTTGTGCAACTTCCTCCGCTTTCTGTTGCCCTTTCTTCCTATCTCACCTGCATCCTTATTTCTGAGCCCTGCCACTGGCATTTAGTATTTTATACGTTCCATGCCAAGGACCTGGGCGTTCTAAACTTACTTTACCTTTAAGCTATATATCTACTTATGTTTCCATCTTTATTGTGCTTATTACGTTCTGTGTATTGTATGTTTCGATATATATGAATGATTTGAGACCAATAAAGACGAATACAACAACAATATGGTGAGGATGGTGCCATGAAGCACATGCCTCCATGCTCATTGCTGAAGTTCAGCGGTAGGACCATTGCGCTCAGGGCAGCATGCTCCCAACCATGAGGCTAATAGATAGCAACAGGCATAGTCCATGCCCATGCATAACCCTTCTCTAATTACCTCAACATTGCTACAAAGTGAGCTAGCTAGCTAGCTGCCCTCATCCCAACTTTCCCCTAGTCCCATACAGTACATCTCCAGTAGTCTATGCAGCCGGATGACGACGATGACATACCAAACTTGCACAGTAACATACCGAACCCCGCTGAGGCGCATACCCCACCCCCCAGTGGGCCATATGCCTATGTAAATTGAACCCCCACTGCCGCTCTGGGTTTCAGTTAGGAGGCATAAGCCAAGGTCAAAGGTTAACGTTCGGAGAGTAAGCAGGGAAGCCATTACGCTTAGCACTGGCTGCCCAGTCCTTACTCTGTGTGCGCTATACATGCATGTCACGCACAACGCAATGCCTGGCTGCTGAAGCAATCTGCTGATACATTCACATCACCCCTGACATACTAGTACACCGAACAATTGTGTCAAACCAACAAATAATACCTATGACGGCAAATCACATTATGATGGGTGACTAAAATTCAATTATTATATCAAAATGTGATTTATTATTCTGTCTTCCTGTTTCAGATCTTTCATTCATGGGAAAATCTACAAAGATGTTTCATAAACATGGTTTCAATCAAACTTAAAATGGTAGGATATTTACATGGTTCCACTTCAATACCACATTTATAACCCTGTCTATGTCCCACCCCAGCCAACAAATCCTCTATAGTAAAACAAATTAAGTGACTACAAATAAAGTGTAAAGCAAAAGATGTTTGTTTTGTTTTGGGACAGAGTCATTATATGTCTCAGCATCTCAAAATGAAAACCATACTGCTGGCTAATTGCTTTCCAAGTATGACATGAGTTCAGGCCCAAAACCACAATGAGCTCCGTCTGCCAAAACCTCTTTCTGGACAAGGATAAAGAATCCAAATGGTCTGGCATTCGCCGATATTAAAATGAAGTCCACATGTGCATGATATTCTATTAGTAAAGCTTGAGACATTTGGAATTGGATTATCAAATTCACTTATGTTAGCCAGTTCCTTTGAATTATACATTCATGGATTGTTGATAACATTTAACAGATAATGTTTGAAGGTTTGCATGGTGGTGTGATCAATAACGCGTGATTCAAGATATATTTGTCTGTTTTTGATAGCACCAGACTCAATAATCACTACATGCACACCAATATGATACGTTGTGTCTTTGTTTCAATGTCTGGAATGGTTATCAATAATAGAAGTTGGGGAATTATACACCCCCCACCCACACCCCCACAAACACCCCCACCCAACAAGAGGGGAGGGGTAGGAGGCATCCCCCCCCCCTTTCACACAATATGATTACTATCCCCTCTCAATGCCACAGTAGCACTTGCCAGTGGATTGTTTGGGGGGGGGGGGGAACCTGAGGGAGCCCCTCCGATCCATCTTCCTACCAACCCCCCCCCCCCCCACCTTCTTCCATCTCCCCAATCCTCCTTGTGAGTGCTAGTGTTGCCATGAGAGAGGATAGTAATCAGATGGAGTGGGCTAAATGGAATCCAAGATCAACATTCGCTGCCCCGTACTGGACTGTGTGTGCCGCTCTTGTTTGCCATGTGCAGCCGGTCGGATCAGAGGGCATGATGGGATACTGCCGCATTTCTTAATGAGTTAGAGACACCACATACAGCCTCTACCCCTTCCTCTCCCTCTTCTTCCTCCTCCTCCTCCTACATGCTTTTTTGTTCATCTTTGTTTCCTAATAGACACAATATAGCCAGTATCTCCTGTGTATATCTATGGACCAACTGGAACAGCTAATGCAAAACTTCATGCCTTGTTATTACAGACAGTCACGAACATTTTTAGCCTTTGTGCTACTTTTCTTCAAACTGTGACCATTCTGCTATTCTGATATGCAAATCATAATATTGTCACAAAGGCTTTGTCTCCTTGAAATTACATCACATATTTTTCATGACCATTTAAAAAAAAAAAGATGTTGGAAAGAGACAAATATGAGACAATGAGTAGACAGCCATCAGGGTATGTTCTGACCATCATAAGAACCTTCTTAGATACCTTCAATCACAGAAGCATACATGGTTCCATCCGGACCCAAATCCACAATATGTGGTAGCCTTTTAGAGAGCACACCCTTCATGTTCACTTTATTTCCATATTAACTATACAAATAATGCTACAACGTACACTTTGAAAGCAATTAACGTGTGGCTATCACAATGAACTATCAGATTATTGCTTCTCAATTCCATCACGATTGTATTTAATTCTCAAGTGATAATGAAAGCAATTGCTGATTATAGTTAAGATGCATTGAATGATTTAGGCATGCACAGCAGTTTGTAGTACTATGGCACACAGGATGATATTCCATGTTAGATCAAAAAGCATTGTCTGATATTTAGATTTGTACACTTAATCGCGTGATCCTCGTTCATGAAGGCCAATAGCGGTAAACGTTTTCAGCAGTAGATGTAATCAGTTGGCAATAAATTGCATGTGGGGTTGTAAACACACACACACACAAACACACAAACAGACGCTCTTGGACAGGGCAGCGCAGGGTTCGTAAGCTACCCCCCTCCCGATGAAAAATGGGAACAGGAAAACCCAAATTATGGCAGCAACTGCGAAATTCAAGGTGAGCAGAATGAAACATTTCCTGTCAGAATTGAGCACGCTGATTGGTGGGTTCACGGAAGACACGGTATGAGATGTATCACAAATCAAAACAACAACAACAAAGGGCTGAAGGCAAATTTAGTCTGTGGTTAGCGGTCTCTTGGTTGCAATCGAGTTACAGCAAAACAGTTGGTTCCCTGTCTCATCTACCTCACTAAATGTCATATAGAACGCATACACGTCAACTTGACTCAACTATTATCAGGACCAGTGTTGGTCAAGTATTTCATATTGAGGAGGCATCCCTATTTTATATATTAGACAAATCATTCAAGACCAATGGCATTTCATACAGCAATGACACAAATACAACCATGTGATGAATTGTTTTATGATTAATGATATCATATCAAGAGAATAGCTCCGACTGGGTTCGCATTGTGAAGGGCAAGAATTAACAGAATAACTTTAAGAGAATTTACCCCGACGATTGTGTCCCGAGCCCTATCAGCTTCAATATGCATGCAGTAGTGGTCACTGAACATTGTCTAATTCCCTGGAAATATGAAATAATAAAGCTCTTTTCTGCATAACTTCACTTTTTACAACATAGATATGATCATCTAAAATATTGAAGATGCAGCCCACCCACTATAAGACTAGAAAGATAGACTCCTGTATACTGATTATCATAGATTAAGGACTAAAATTCAAGACTACGACCATGGAGACTTGGAAGAAGTCAGCATTGAGTAGATGTATTAATCACAATTTAAAAGGT
Organism: Arbacia lixula; assembly: GCA_963669155.1. Lineage (NCBI taxonomy): Eukaryota > Metazoa > Echinodermata > Echinoidea > Arbacioida > Arbaciidae > Arbacia > Arbacia lixula. Next base: position 23,383,865 of record OZ022588.1, read on the forward strand.
CACGTTCAAGGTTTCAAAGTGACTGTATTGACAGTTGATTTCTTGTGATTTGCTCTTACATGGCTATATCTAATTTCCCCTCGGAATAAACCACCATTCCTCCCCTGTTCCCTCCCTCTTCACTGCAGCTTCGATCCTGTGCTAGAAACAAGACGGTAGTAATAACATTTATAATCATCATTGTCCTTCTGTAACAGCAAAAATACATTGCTGTACCGACTTAACAAAACTAGTCGGCACAAAAGAGGGGAGACTAATCATGAATTGATATATCACTGATGTACATACTTGTAACATTTTTAATTTGATTTTTTTTTTACTTCATAGCAGTCAACATTTTAAATGCATTTTTCTATGATGCTGTACATGATATGTAGCCCAAAATGCCTTTGATTTTCACTGGTTCAACTTCATATTTGAAAAATATCCGAACAAAATTTTGTTCTTCATGTATAAAGGAAATGATTGAATTTCTTTCTTGATTGGGATTTCAAATAGTCAAGAATGTTTAGATGTGGATGTGAGGAAGTCATACATATTGACCACTTCTCAACTCAAACCCTGAACCCCACACAACCACTGTAGGGTATAAGATTAATCAGTGAGATCAGGCAGATTCAGCGTGGGCAAGAGCCCCCGGAAAATGAGAAAAAAAAAGCCCCTGTGAAATACTTGTCTTTATTGGGCATATATGGAAACCACAGTCTATAATCACCATAACATGACATCAGTCTTAAAAAGAGCAACCCCAAATGTATATTTATCTGTTTTGCCCTGCAGTGAATCCATTCACTATAGTTTGTATCAACAAAAAATGCACAAATATTAAAGCTACATTCAAGCTTTTTGGCATGATGTTTGGGAGTCTGTTAATAATGAAAAGACAAAAGGAGACTCCAAGAGTCAACATGTCAGCTTCTTGATGGGTCCACTGTGACTGTACACACCTAATCTGGAAGAGTAAGATGGAGGTTTCCAATAACTCAAAGATTCCCTTTCCCCTGCTTCCCCACACCCCCAGGACTGGTTTCTGCACAAATGTCTTCCAGTAGTCCCACTCAACTCTTTCCCTGTAAGGTCCATGTCAATCTTTTCTCCCTTTCTTTCTTTATCGTCAGTCGTTCTCTCATTCTCTCTCTCTTTCGCCTTGGTCCACTCGGCCAAAGTGTCAAATTCCAAATGCGATATAATATTATCTTCCATATTTTTTTCTCCTTTTGTGACAGAAAATCCATATTTCTTGTGTTGTTCTTGGATTCACCTGGCACTGCCCCATGCACACAAAGTTTACATTCAAGATAACCAGTGCATTACTAGTATTACAGCAACAAGGCGGCATAGACGAAGTATGGCAAGTCAATGGTGAAACCAGAAAGTATATTCTACCTGTGCTTTAGCAATACCCCAACAACCATAAGTAACACAAACAACAACGAGAAAAATGTGAGCCAAACTACGATTGTTACATGGACATTCATTGAGCGTATCTCTCTTTGTATCATGAAATTGAAAAATAAATAAATAACAAAAGCAAAACAAAATATGGAAGACAATATATTTTTGGATTTGGGATTTGAAATTCAAATCAATCCTGAAATACTACAGATTTTTTTATATAAAGATTTTATATCATCAGAAAGGATGGCTTTGTGACAGAAGCTGAATTCAGTGGTTTGCCCTGAAGGAGAAGTGGCATACTAGCAAGGAGTCAAGTAATTGATTCTTGACAGCGAGTCTTGTTGGCTGGACACCTCGTATCCCCCGACGATGCTTCCACCAAATCGCACCAAAATCCCCAGAAACTAACAGAAAATCCGAGTGGATCCTTCACTAGAACTTGAGAGGTGCGAGAAAGACACAAGAAAATTATGACTTCTGTGTTTCCCCGAATAAAAAAAAAGAGCATGCCTGTGTCTCTCTTGTCCGCATGTCGACTGGGAATGGAAGGATAACAGAAAGGAACAAGTGGCAGAGAGCTCGGCTTGGATGGCGTGGGATGATACCGGATTGGTGCCCGCCAGCTGAAAATGTCACTGTTGTTTTTCGGGAGATTACACACGACTTTTCCCACGAAACATCACATCACATCCCGGGACAGGGACGGGGACACCGCGCATGTCATTGTGGGAAGGGAAGCGTGTGAGCGTGTGAGTGTCATCCCTTCCCCCTTGCGTATCAGTGTCAGCCAGTTCATTAAGGAGCGGGGCGGGGTTTAAGTGGCTTTACCATCACCACGCTTGTACAGACTCTTTTCTTCCAGTCAAACTTGATGGGATTGTTTCTGTGTTTCTTTTTGGTTGTCTTTGCATTGCTTTATAGCAACTCATATTCTTGATTTCTCATCCTCACCTTCAACTCATTCCACATTCGGAACTAAATATCCTAATATCTATCCATACTTGTATTTAAACTGCAGCGTTTTTGCAGCATCAAGAACTCGACTGATCCACAACTTGCTCTCCTGTCAATTCCCTTATCACCTTTCTTGGAGCCAAGATGCTCATAGGGCTCTACAGGATTGTATTTTGGATTAAAAGGAGTGTGAAGAAAATATTTTGTTATCTCTCTCCATCTCAACAGTTTTTCTACCAGTGATGTAGATTAATCTCCTCATCATTTTCCTTCTTTTCCTGCTGTCTCTTACTTCTTCTTGTTTTCATCTGCTGGCGCTCACGCTGGTAGGAGTCAAAGTAGCTGCTCTTCTTATCATGTCCATCCTTACAACTCAAATTGCATGTCTCTGCTTCAAAACATGATCACAATAATTAACTGAGGGGTACTTCTACATCATCTAATCTGCTTGAAATGAGCTTCTCTATCTGTCAGGCAACATTAGCAACTATGACAAAGGCAAAGTAAACTTGTATCCATCTTCTAATTAAACAAATCACATAATTTCACCTTCTTGCTATTTATAAAGTCTCTTGACACATTGCACATACATAATCAGTGATGAGATCTTCCAAAAAGGTACCGACCACTGCATTCAGTACAAAAAAAAGGACAATTCCTAATTTCTCAAGTAGCTTTGTGTTTTCTCATATTTTCCCAGATTATTGTTTTTAATCTCAGTGATTGGGGCCATTATCCTTGAGTTTGCTCAACTATTAGTGAGAGTGGTAATGCTGGTCTCCCATTAAACACTCCCTAATTGCCAAAGCCCCTATTACTAATAGCCTACCATTCTATGAACAAGCCGACGATGGGTTACCATGGCAACCAAAATGTCTGGCTCACATGGATGTTGTATATATAGACAGGTCATGCAATTTTCATTGATTGGAGATTATGGAGTTTATAATCTTGTAAAGCTAGCTACTCATTCATACTAACAAACTATATTGCAGTAAGCATACATATATGTTAATTACATCTCTCTCTCTCTCTCTCTCTCCTCTCTCTCTCTCTCTCTCTCTCTCTCTCTCTCTCTCTCTCTCTCTCTCTCTCTCTCTCTCTCTTTCACACGCAAACACATAAACAAACAAACACACACGTAAAAAGAGATTTTAGAGGCTACCATTTTGTTATTTCTTGATTCATCACTCCCACAACACTAATGAAGGCTATCATTGTGTTGTATCAATTAAAGAAACCCCAAAAGTACGGCCAGATTTCAGAAGTCTTTTGGATAAAATTCCCAGCTAATAAAATATTCCCAAGTTTGACCAGTCAATCGCCACTGGTACTTTTGCATTTAGAATCCCCCCCCCCCCCAAAAAAAAAAAAAAAAAAAAAATCATTAATCTACCCATAATGTGGTCACCCCTCACATATGAATGTAGGGCAAGCTCTTCACACTTGGTATTGTCATCCCAGGCTTAGCCAAGCATTCAGCTTCACTTGGGCGTTGCACCCTAATTCTGAACCAGCAAAATGAGCCAAAACATGATGGGAAAGTCCAGCCAGCACACCTGGTTTTACAGACATTGCCATTCATGCATTGCCTCTTGGGCCAAGGCTAATTAATGCTTACATTGCCAGACCTTGTATATCCCATTGGCTTGCTAAATATCTTCATGTTAATAGAAATGAGAGAGTTAACTTCTCTGGGCTGCAATTAATGCTACCTCTGAAAAAGACACATAAAACCAATTGTCACCTCTGTACAATTCTCTCTGTTTCCTCAGGTAGGTAAATAGATTAGTAACACATAGACATCACTGAACCCAAGATGGAATGAAAGATATAACCCAACTTATCAACAAATATTTGGGTAATAACGTCTTAAAAAAACAGGGACATAATGACAAATGTGAAGAGCAGATTAAGAACACGGAGAATAAGTTCTCTAAAAATTAGGTGTGAAGTTTGTGAATGACACTTCTCCACAAAGTTTTATTTAAATGAAATATATCGCATCAAATTAAACAAAAGTGCTCCAATACATCAGACCAAATTTCTCCTCTTCATTTGATTAATCTACTTTTAACTATCATATAATCCATAGCCAATTTCTTAATGTTCATGATCCGACCACTAATGCGCCCGGCTTCAAACAATAACACTGGTTGGACTCGCAAAACCCCTGGGGCTAATTCTAGACATTAAACTTGCACTGTATTACACTCATTTGTGGAATTACTGCCATTTACGTGCAATAATTCCATAATTTTGATCACAAGCTCTTGGAAACGGGAATTATGGGGTAAGTGGAGGGTGTCGCAGAGGTGACATTAAGTCACCAAATGGAATTGTCATCTGAAATAATTTGGCTGGGCAGTGTTCTGGAGATTGGAGATGTAATGAGGATAAGGGTCATTAGTGGATGGAGAGGGGGGATATACGGGGGAGAGAGTGAGAGAGCAGGGGAGAAAGTAGGAGTAGAGGGGGTGGGGAGGAAGGGAGAGAGGGAGAGAGAGAGAGAGAGAGAGAGAGGGAGAGAGAGAGAGGGAGAGAGAGAGAGAGAGAGAGAGAGAGAGAGAGGGGGGGGAGGAGAAGGACAGAGGGAGGGAGTGGAGGGGAGAAAGTAGGAGTAGAGGGGGTGGGGAGGAAGAGAGGGAGAGAGAGAGAGAGAGAGAGAGAGAGAGAGGGAGAGGGAGAGAGAGAGAGAGAGAGAGAGAGAGGGGGGGGGGAGAGAAGGATAGAGGGAGGGAGTGGAGGGGAGAAAGGAAGAGGGAAAGAGAGGGAGAAAAGTTAAAATCATAGAGAAAAGACCCTCACATTGTTCAGCATGTATTAAAACCAAATTGTTTCAGAAATTTCTTGAAAAAATTATATGCACAGTTAGCTTACAAAAAGAAGAACGAACCGAGATACTAGGAGGAGGGGGTTACAGGCGGAGAAGGGAAGAGAGGAAGTGAGGAAGGGGGTAGATAGGGACAAAGAATGGAATAGAGAAGAGATATGCACACTAAAAAATTACCACCCAAGCATAACAAAAGCACTACATTGTGTGATTTATGTAATTGTGAAATAAAACTAATGAACCATCAGTAAAATAATGAATTCCAAATAATCCCATCATTATGAGTTCCTATCATGAGGTGACAAACGGCTATAATCATTTGGATTTTGGTGTTTTGTTTGACGAGATGATTAGTTTGATCCTAGATGACACATTTTGATTTAGCATCTATTGAGGTAACTGTTTCCTGATAACCGTTTAACTCCTGCATGGAGAGCCAGGAAGAGCGAGGGGGGAATTTTGTTCAAAAGACAATGTTTAAATATGAAAACATTGAATTTTGTAGCTGTGTTTATTTTTGTTTCTTATCTTTCTCTCCAACTGCTGGTCAAAGCTGGCCATCATAGGAGAGAGGTAGAGGAGGTCATTACATAATAAACAGAGATGATGAAAACAAAACCAAAGAGTTATACAGAGGGGAAGAGAGAAATACACAGAGAAAGAGAAAGAGATGGAGGGATAGAGAGAGAGATAGACTGACTTAGAATAAACAAAGATCGAGACTTAGAGCATCAGAGACAGAGAGAACAGAAACAGAGATAGAGACAGAAAGACAGAGACAGAGACAGAGAGATACAGAAATATAGACAAAAGGTGCGTCTTCGTAAGCCCGATGTGGCAAAATAGCTAGCTAGTTCTGATCAGGATAGCCTAGCCAGATCACGAAATAGCTGGCTATTTGTGTCTTCATTAGCCAGATCAGGCGAAATAGCTAGCTATTTGTTCAAGAAAATTTCCCAAGAAATCTTGGGCTAGATGGAGCTAGTTTGGGGCGTCTACATTAGCCTGAAAAATTTTCAATCCCAGCATGCAGCAGCGTGCACTGAGGCGTTGTTTATGTTAGATTATTATATGTGCGTGAATGCGAGCTCAAAAACCGAATTCATGCGGCCGTGGCCATTTCCGCCGCACACTGCGCAAGTACGAACGTTGGGATAATTTATGCATCCCGAGCTCGAGCTTACGCGTATCCCGAGTTTCGAGCTAATGAAGACGCGATTGCAACTTGAGGCTAGTTCCCCGGATCAGCAAAATAGCTCGCTATTTCGTCTGATCGGGCTAATGCAGACGCACCTACATGTAGAGAGGGGGATTTGAATAAGTGGGTGTGGAAGGGTGTTTGTGCATGTGGGGGAAAGGGGGGGCGGGGGGGGGGGGGGGGGGTTAACCCCTAATAACACTACCACCTGAGTGAGGCTAGTAGACGCAGTAAGACTGCCCCAGCAAGAGGGCTGGTCACGGCCCAATTCCCTGCCTGACTGGCTGCCCCTCAGATTAATGGGCATGGGAGTCGAAAGCCCCATTCATATGCAGCATTACTACCCAGATCAACCTCAAACAAAAAATCAACATTTCCATCTACAAGGGGGTCAGTAGCAACCCTTTGTGGGGCCTTAAAATCGCTTACAATTTTGGGGATAATCAGAAATATATATGCAAGGGCTACTTTTCAAGATCGATGTCATGAAAGAAACATCCTGAAATTTGTTTTGCATTATATCCTACGGGTTTTTTTTTTTTCACAAGGTCTCTTTGGTCATTAATGGGGGATCTTTTTTGTGTTGTAGGGGCTAAGTCACCCTGACTCCATGTTTTTTATATTTTTTTACAGCTTAAGATGATAAAGTTTCCAGTCAAAACTATGCTGAAATATTGGTTGAATGTGAGGTGGCAGACAGGGCCTGTCTGCAGACAACCCTTCACCTATGTGACATACAAGCTTGGGGTGGGAAGAGGTCCGGCGCTGAGCTCGCTCCTGCTGGGACCAGCCATGCGCGCTATGCCAGTGTGCCACCGGTGTGCGACCGGTGTGAGACCGATTAAAACAGCAGCCTACTATGTCCCAGCGCTAGGTGCGATTGCTACCACTATCACCACCACAACAAGGTTACAGGAGGACATCAGCATGATCTAGTAGGAGGGAGAATCGAACCCACCGTTACTAAGCCTGCCTATTTGTGGGATAGTTTTTCACCACTCCGATACTGAGCAACGCGACTACTGCGTAATCTACTGCACAAACAATACCTGACAGACTAAGGATTAACTTCAGAACTCCAAAATACACATATGTGGCCTTCATTATTCACTATGTTATGATGCATTAAAAAAATCACAATTATCAAACCACTACGACAAATGCTGTTTACAGTGCCCACTTTGCGTATGTTTTTCACTGTAAATGTCCTAGATGGTCAGCATTTTCTATGTTACCACCTCATGTCATAACATAAGCACCCCATTAAAGAGTGATCATACACCATGTACATAGGTTGTGTATAAAATAATATTTGAAGACTAAAAATTTTCAGGTAAACTGAACATTTGACTCATCAAACCTTGGTAACTGAGCAAAGTAACTCAAAGACTCGCACGCTTCAATAATATCTAGCCAAAAGCAAAACCATAGGATAATAATTACAAATCTCTATGAAAATCAAATCCATCTCTTCACTTGAGATGCAGCATTTCTTCTTTCTTCTTTTTTTCTTTCTTGGTATATTTTTTTTCCGTATTTGGCAGCTGGTTGGCCTGGCGATGGGAGAACATGGAATACAATGCCCGCCCGTTGCCCACGGACATTCGGCCCAATCCAATATCAGGCTTGATTTGCCTGAACAAACCCAGAATCCAACGGCCCTCCCAAAATTGAATTTGAGCGCAGTATTTGCCACGCTATCCTCCCCTACCAGCCTCTTCCCTTCTTCTTCTCCATCTTCAAGATGTGTTTCCATTCTCTCTCCTCTCATTCTCTCTCCTTTCACCATTTCATCTTTCTTCTCTTTTTCTAGATTTATGTTTCCACTTTTTTTCTCTTCTTTTTCTAGCTCCCTTCACTGTCCTTTTTCTCTTTCTTCCTTCTTCTCTCTCTCTCTCTCTCTCTCTTTCTTCTGTTTATTTTTTTTTAATGCATCATGTTAACTGAATCGATATAACCAGCATCTGGCAAGTAATGTACAGTATTTATGAAAGAACTGATGTACGTATTCATATGAATGCTCCTAACCCTCCCCCTTCCACCCTTTTGATTTGTGATTTGCCATGCTGCTCCCCCTCCCCCCTCTCACAAATTTACCAAGGACCAGGGGCCACAGTCTTCTTGTGGGGGGGGGGGGGGGGGGAGGATTGGAGGGAGGGGGGCATTGTGGAGATAGTGATATGAATAAATTTTGAATTAAGTTGTGGAAAATAAACGAATTGAAAAAAAGGATGATGGGAATATAAAGGAAGATGCTCAAAGGGAGAGATGAGAAGAGGGAAAGGGTAAGTAAATTGGGGAAAAGGAGAAAGTGAAGGGAATGAGGGATGGAGATAGGAGAAGAGAAGAGGAAGCAAGGAGGGAGAGGGCACTGTGAAGATAATAAAAGAATGAGAGAGGGGATGGGAGGCTTGGAGGGGGCACTATGGAGTTGGTGAAAGGAAGAAAGGGTGAGGATAGGAGTGGAGATGAAGATACTGGAAGGAAGAGAGCTGATGAAAGGAGAGAAGGGGGAAAATCAGAAACAGGGGGAGATGGAGGATAGGAGAAGAGTAGAGGAGGTTGGGAGGGAGAAGGCATCATGGAGTTGGTGAAAGGAGGGAAGGGGGAGGAGGGTGAACCAAAGGATGCTGGGAAGGAGAAGGCATTGTGTAAGGGCTAAAAATGGGTCTGCCTTAAAGCGGGTCTTCGGAGGGAGTCCTTTGTGACTCTCTCAGATTCCCTCAACTCTAAAGGAAAAGGCCAACGGGGCCAGGCTGGAGTCGCACAGTGTAAAAACGTTTATTGTTCGCACTCTGTATTTCTCTCCACCTCTCCACCCCCCCCCCCCCCCCTCTCTCTCTCTCTCTCTCTCTCTCTCTCTCTTTCTCTCTCTGGCCTTTCCATTTAATTTGCTGGATTCGCTTACACGCTGTGGCCCCGGCCCGTTTCTGGCCGGCCGCATGTCTTGTAATCCATCGCCCGAGCTGGCAGATTACAGGGGGCATTATAACACTCCCCGATTGTGATTTAGGGGTATTTTTGCCAGTGGATTTCTTTGCCCCTCTCCCTTGCTTTGTGGAATCGATTGAGGAGTGGGAGGAGAGCTTAAAAAGTCAATAGTTAGCCTTGGGAGGAGGCAATGGGAGTGGGGTAAATGATGATGATGTTAAAATGGAAAACAGAAGACACATAAACGGTGGAGCAGGGGGTAAAGTAGATAATTTGATCATTCCTCTGCCTATGGATGAATTTCTACTTTCTCTTGCTTCTTTCCTCCCCCTCCCCACCCCCCTTTATTTCTATTTCCCCCCCCCCCCCCCTTCCCCCATTCTCTTACTCCCTGTGTTCCCCATTGAAAGGACCAGATTACGAGGGCTGGGGGTTAATTTTCCCCTTCTTTTCACAAGGCGTGAGGAAAAGCAAATATTATCACAGGTTTGGGATCAATAAATCCATGGAGAGCCAACAGTAGGGGAGGCACCCTGCAAGAGATAGGTGCTCATCCTTCTGCCCGCTCATCATCCGCCCTTTTTCGTTCGCGTCAATTGGGGAGTGCGGAACAATATTCTCATTCCAAACATGATTTCGGTACGCTGGGCAGCATTTTCTCGGTCGTGTTGTTCAGAATTACTGGCTGCATGATCTCACTTCTGCCCCTTTCCATGACGATCGCAGGCTAGTCTCATCTTCAGGTCACAGATATAATTGGATGTGAACTCCGTTCATATCGAGCTTATCAAATGTAATGAGCTAGTTTTCATTCATACCTCCAGATTATTGTGGTCCATACCATGAATTCCACTGACAGATGTCCAATAAATATGCTAAATCAAACAGTTTCTACCTGCTCCCAGACTAAACATGTATGTTTCCAGGGGACCCGCAACTTAGTCTAATGGGTACATTGCCATTTGAACTAATCCACTGTGGTGGATTGCCCATCTCTTCATATAGTATAACCTCAATTTGGGGTCGAGGGGGAGGATTAGAGTATTAAGCTTATGAGTAAGGGTTAAGATATAGAGGGAGGGTGGGGATTAAGGGGGCTAGCTAAGATTAGTGTGGGGTGAAGAGCAATTCCGGGGGTTGAGCTCTGAAACCAAATGGGAAGTAATGTTAACAGGAAGCACATCATATATGTAATGGGATCCCACCAAATAGTGACAAACCATCAAATCATTTTACTTTGGAGATTTATTTGTTCATATCCAGTTAAACCATCACAAATACTAATTAAAGATATGCACTCTCCATTAATTCATGTATTTTTACCTATTTTAACAACATCATTCATGCAAATTTGTAAGGAGATGAAAAAGATGTATACCATTAAAAGATTAATTCAATATGTGATGAATTTTAATTTTAATTAATGTCCCTCTCAATGTATCAGCAGTGATCAGTGACAAACTGAAACACATACAAAGGCCCAACTTGTCAACAGAATTCCAATGAAATTTATACTAGTCACAATGAAACAGCACCATACATGATTGATTGTTATCTGGTGGGTAAATCGGTCATCCACACAGAAACCCCATGCAAAAAAAGAGGAAAGAATTCGCGCCAGACTACAGAAAGTACAACCTATATTCCCAATAGAACAAGGTCTGAGCAGTAGACTGGTGGAAAGAATCGATGTATTACATATACGTTAGTGAAATGTGTGCTGTGTAACACAACTATAATTATAGAGCATGATAAGGGGTCTGAGAAACTGCAGACTAGCGTCAGAGTGTAATATATGAAATAAATGAACATAACACGCAACATATCATGCCCGAGGTGCTGCGATCATCGGAGCAATCAATGAAACTGTAGCGGTTGGACCGGCTATAATACGATAAACTGGGGTGCAACACATCAATTATGAGATTACTGAAAAACACAGGCCCTCACAACTCTGCACGGCCGCGCTCGACCAGATTAAAAAATACACCTCAAAATATATTACATCCTGTTTAGCTTAACCTTCAGTGCAGAACTACCTTTCTCTCCAATCCCACTCCACTCTCTCTCTCTCTCCTCTCTCTATCCCCCCTATTTCTGTACTCTTCCTGCCCCGATTCGTGACTCCTCGCAGAAAAATTGGAGGGGACGGATTAATGGTGTAATCCGCGTCAGGCCTGCTTTTGTGCAGATATCAAGTCGGGATGAAGTCGGGATGAAGCGCCGGTGAAAATTAAACTTCCTCTAAGTATTCAGATTTGAGCTGCTTGTCCGCCGATCGGCATGTGCGCATAATAGCCTGTGTCACGCTGATTAGCAGAGCTGCAGAGTCCCCTCGCCCTCCCATTTATTAGCCATGTTTGCAGTGTTTCACATGCATGTCACCAGATATAGCACAGACGAATCTGCCAGGTTTTTATGAATGTGTGCTTCCACCAGGTTGGTTTTATGCAATCAGAAATGTTAATACATATTGCCAAATATTGACCATTTACCATGATGGCACATCAACGATATTAAGGTAAATATCAAAATGACACCAAAATTTGGATCTTATTCAAGTTACATGTTTGAAGGCAACAATCTGGGTTTTGTAATACAACAGTGACCCATATAAGGAAGACAATCAAAGAAGATTTGAATGGTGAAATACAACATTAGCTGGTTGCCTAGATACAGTGTGCATGGGATGCACCTTTTTATGTACTGTTGTACCACGGATTGTTTGGATAAAGATGGAATGAAAGAATGAATTGATAAAGGAGAATGAAAAAGGCAGTAAAGGAAAGGATAAAGAGTGGAAGGGGAGGAAGGGGAAAGGGGAGGAAAAAGCAATAAAAACAAATGAGAATGAGAATATAAGAGGTGATTCATAAGGGTAAATGCAAAAGGGCTAGATGGGCAGAAGGCTAGAAGGAATGAAGAAAAACATGATAGAGGGATGGTGAAATTATACAAAAAAGCAAGGATAAGGGAGGGAATAGAGACAAACATAGGGAAAGCAGAAAGAAAAAAATAGCAAGGAATTAACAATAGAGAAATGTATGAGTACCTGAGCTTAAAGATACAAATTGGGCAGCAATATGTGATTCTGGATAAATGAATGGAGACAAAATGGAAAAGGAAGGAATAAATAAATTGGATGTTGTTCGCCAGCATCACTATTCCTTCAACACACTTTCTCCTCCGTCCCTCCGACCTACAGTAGATTACACACAGACGACTTTTCCATACCTCTCTCTCTCTCATGCGACGTCTTAGCAAACCAGCATCAGCGATCCAAGGTTACCCACCATGCATTGCGGGGAGCCCAAGACGGACTAATGAAAGCCTGCCTATCTCTGCGACGCTCAAGCCCACACGAACACACCAACCAACCCATCGCCACGGCAACTAGGACTTCTCGCGGAACAAGCGGCATAATTCAATAAGTAGATGGCATAAGAGCAAAATTTTGGGTAATTTGTCCTCAGATGAAGATTGACTGGAAGTCGGGGATTACGCTCTCCATCTTGGTAATTATGCGAGCTCCTTGCGAGATGGCGGGAGGATAGTTGCCGGGGTCTGAGGAGGCTCTCTCGTGTTAGGGATGCCCTCCCCTAACCCCGCCCACTAATGAAGCAAGCCGTTACATGGTTAGGGCAGATTCACTCTTAGAAAAGTCATGAACTTTTCCCCCTTTTTTCCTCTCTTTCAGTCTTTGCCTGTGTTTTGAAACCAGATTTTAGACCACAAGCGAGCCTTGAGATGCGCTCAGTGTAGAATGTGGAAGTATCTTCTTTTTTTGTCTCCTTTCGTTGTCTCTCTTTTAAAACAATCTAATTTAACATCACTTTATATTAATCCAGTTTTCTCTAATGATTAAAGCTCATAATCATGGCAGAACCATCCTGCTGACGTCACTTTAACCAGATTTCATTCCATTTTAATGATTTATTAGTCTGAGATGATTCCTTGCTGGAATTCTGAAATCAAACAAGAGAGTGAGATCATGGGAAAGACACATCATTGCTTACAGGTCACACAGTCCTTACTATTTCTATCCCTTACCTTTAAAGGCAAAGTCCTCCCTAAAATTCAGTTGGTTTTAACAAAAGCAAAAACATGAAAAAAACATATAAGTGAAAGTTTGATGAAAATCCATAAAAGGATAAGAAAGTTTGTTTAACTTTTGATTTTATGACGTCACAGGCAAGATGCTCTTATATATGTAGTGTACTAACTTTTCTGAAAATGTCCATTTTCTCAAAAGGATATATTCATCACTTATCTGTGCGTTAGATATATCAGTAGACACACATTCTCAAACACATACCTCTTTGAAATAGATTTGCTCCTTTATCAAACACGGAAATAGATCAATTCATAGAATTACACAGGATATATCATGTGAGAGACCACCTCACACTTGATGTCACAAACGCATAACTTTCTAATCCTTTGATAGATTTTGATCAAACCTTTGCTTATATGCTTCTTTCATGTTTCTGCTTTTATCAAAACCAACTTCACTTCAGGGTGGACTTTCCCTTCAACACAGACACAGTATAATGATACCACTTCATGCCAAAATCAAAAGAAGCAAAGAGCCATTTGTCATTTACATTTAAAATGATTATGCTCATCATTTCCTTGAATGGACAGTGACACAATAAGAACCAACCCTTCATATTTGCGTTCCAAAAGCAAAAGCAACTATTAGATGCAATTGAGAACAAATAGATGGGCAATAGAGGATAATATCCAAGATGAGCTCAGAAGTCATTTATCTAATCCTGGATGACATTAAGAGGTATTTAGCTGACAAACACAATTAAACCCTGCCGTATATATTCACTTCTGGTGGATGAGTAGGGACGGACTGGCACTGTGGGGCTTTACAAGTCTGATGGACCATTTTAGTTAATGATCTCGCTTCTTTCTCCTCTAATCAGGATGAATGCGGCAAAGTCCCTCCCGCTCATTTATGAAATTGACATTCACGTTTTGACCACATCTCCTTCTGACCTCGTTTGCTGCAAACTCCTGGTAATAGCTCTCCGTGTGAAAAGAGGACAGAGAGAGAGAGAGAGAGAGAGAGAGAGAGAGAGAGAGAGAGAGAGAGAAGGAGGCGAGTCAAAAGGCTGCCCGAACGGAACAATTAGCAAAATGAAATCAGCGCCGGAGTGAAACATGAGCTGGCCTCTGTATATAGAAATCGGGAATTACAAGATTCCATTCGGGGTTTGGCTAGCTCACTGGGTATAAGGGAGTGGTGGCTTTTGCAGCGAGAAAAGGCTCAAATCGGGGGTATCACTGGCTGGTCTTTTTAGTAGGATTGTTTATACAACGGGGGAGGGGGGAAGGCTTGTGATCAGCCCAGCAGCTATTGTATGTCTTTTTATCAAGACCAAGCCAAGTAAATCTCTTGTTTTTACATCTCCATTTTAGTTTTCATTACCATTAAGCCTACCACCATCAGCAGAACCACTCTCATTCTGCTTCTCCCTCAAGCTTCTTCATCGGCCTTTTCTAGCTATTTTTTTGTTCTAGTTTCTCTTTCCATTTCTCATGTTTCCCCCCTATTTGTTTACGAGTGCTTGAAAACACTAACCATTGTCAGAGATATAAATATTTGCTGGAGCAATTCCCTGGCAGAAGACCGGCATTGCGCTTTCTTTGCCTCTCACAACTAATTTTACATTTCTTCTTGAAAATATATGTTAGCACAAAGAATATAAAGGCATGCTTTCTAAAAACAAAGAAGATTGAAGATATATTGAAGACATTTTTTCAACACAAAGATCATATTGAAGATGCTTTTAAACAAAGATCATAACGGAGATGGCTTTTAAACAAAAAAATACACTAAGAAGATTTTGAGCATAAAAATCTAGTGCAAAATCTTCTGCCTCCATTCATGTAATAAATAATAATTTCTCAGATTTCTCTTCTTTGAAAAATAAATTGAAAACCATTGAGAGAAACAGGAGGGGTGGGAGAGGAAGGCTTTATACTTCAAAGGCATGTCAAGAAGCTGATTTCAGTTCTTAATCATATAAATGACAGAAACTCTTTACTTTTACTCAAACTGGTCTCAAAGCTGACCCGCGGCACTGCAAAAGATTGTGGCATCTTCAAAAAATATCAACGTATGGAGGATAATTCTCCTTGACAGTTTCTTTCTTTTTAATACGGCGGCCATTTCCCATTTTCAGGTCTTAAAAATATTGACCTTCGGATAAAAGCCATGGCATTTAGTTGCAAATATGATATTAACATTGACAGCCATTTATTCTAAAGCAATAAATAAATTTCCTTGGCTGCAACAAATGCGCGAAATGACGTTTGATGCCGCTGAGACCTCCCGACCCCCTATTGCACAGATAAGTGCCTCAATTCTTTGCCGGTTTTGGCCCAATTTCAGCGAGCGCAAGTTAATCAAGAAGTGAAATCCATCTCGGTACAAAATCCCCCCTATGGCCTACTTACGACTGTATCATAATAATCTTGCGCTCTCCCCGCTTGCGTTTATCAACCACTTAGAGATGCGCAAAGACGAGCAACATGGAACGCATGTCCCCAAATATTCATAACGGTGTAGCCAATTTGAGGGAGCTGCGCGGAGATGTGGAGGAAGGTTTTGGTAACGAGGCTTGTGGTTGGCCAGGAGCCGTTATGTCCAGAAAATATTAATTTGTGCCTGTTTAAAGACAAATCACGCAGGCAAAATAACGGAGATTTCCCATGGTATGAGCTGAATCAAAATAGGGGACAGGTGCAGTACTGCTTGATGGAAAGGTGCAGCAAAAGAAACCTTATTCAAATTTACTATGGTTGTCACTACTACTACTACTACTACTACTACTACTACTACTACTACTACTACTACTACTACTACTACTACTACTACTACTACTACTAATTCAACTACTACTACTACTACTACCACTACTACTACTACTACTACTACTACTACTACTACTAGTACTACTTCTACTACTACTACTACTACTACCATGAGTACTAATACCCTGAGTACTATTACTACTATTACTATGACCACTTTGTCTGCTGCTACTACTACTATGACAAAAAAATTTGACTACTGTCAAGACAAAATATAAATCCTTATTGTACACAAGTTCAATATTTCTTTTCAATAAGTTTTTACATCAATGTTTCTCTCCTTCAGTCTATTTTACTCTGATCTTACCTCCCCTACCCCCCCCCACCCCCCCTCTCTCTCTCTCTCCCTCTCTCTCTCTCTCTCTCTCTCTCTCTCTCTCTCTCTCTCTCTCTCTCTTCTCTCTCCCTCTCTCTCTCTCTCTCTCTCTCTCTCTCTGACATCTAATAATATAATGACTACTTCTTCCCTGTGTTTTCAATTCAGTATTCCAAGAAGGAAGGGGGGAAGAGCCTACCAATGACAGGAAAGCGGAAGATGACAATGGGGCAGATTATCTTATTAACGAAACATCCACAAGATTACCGTTTACAGTCTGGTGCATAATACAATTTGCGCACAGGCGCACACATACCCCCCAAAATACTTCCACTCCGCTTTTTCTTGCGAGTATGAGGCAGTTTTTATCGACATAAATCAGATGCATCCGGCAAGAATTAGAAAGCACGAGGGGTATATAGGAGGAGAGAAATGGCTGGTAGTTGATCATCACTAATAAGGGGAATAGTTGTAAACTGTAAATATAGCAGGGGGCCCAGCAGTCTCATCTTGACCTAGATCTAGTCCAATCATCCTTCTAGACGCATCTTTTGTCTTCAGACAGTGTCAGTATCCTTTTTTATCTATCTTTCTCTCTTCGCTCCTTTTCTCCCCTCTCTCTGTCCCTCTCTCCCTTATTTTCTACCCCCCTTCCCTCCCTCTGGCTTTCTTTTATTTTGCTTCCACTCTCTTTCTCTCTTCTTTTCTCTCTTTGACTGCATCTCTCTCTTCCTCCTCCTCTTTCCCTTTCTCTCTCTTTTCCTTTCAACCAACCCTCAACACACTCTCTCTCCTCCCTTTCCTCTTTCTCTCTCTCCTCTCCTCTCTCTACTCCCCCCCCCCCTTCCCTCTCTCTGTGTTCTTTTCTCAGAATGGTGACCTACCCCCTTCTGCGTGTCTATTATTCGCGTGTACAGCTTAACACTTCCTGACAAATGGGTCACCACTCCACGTTGACAAATTGTCCTTTGACAGGGACAATTGGAAGTGTCGGGGCGACTTTGCTCTGTGATTCTATCAATTGCTGTTACCCCACCCTTATACCCCCCTGCCTGATGTCCTTCTACCAACACAACTCTTAACTCTTAATGACAATAAAAACACTAATTAATCAAACATGTGGAGACCACTTTCTCAATCATGATCTTTCATTACAGTATTTTTGTTTTTTACTTTCATAATCATTTTCTAATTGAAAGCATTTCACTTTCTTTCTCCTTTTAATGATTAAATACTGCTGAATACAATGACATAAAAAATATGAAGCATGTTGTGTCCTTTTCCTTAATCATGTTGTGTCCTTTTCCTTAATCATGATTTTCCTTTCAGTATATTTAAGAAATGATGATCTTATTTCCTGTTTTAGTGTCTTCCACTTTCACTCTTTAAAATAATGTAATGTAATAAGAAAATGTATGTTAGAAGTAGTGGAACTAGATCACGGTCAAGTGTAAATTGTATGAACAATTAACATCATCCTGGTGTATAACACTGGAATCACATTGGTACCTGCTAAGTGTGTTACCATGGTAATGAGTTGAGACAAAACAAAGTGGGGCAATGTAGAGCATGTTTATATCCACTTTTTTTAGCCATTCATCCAAAGAAGAAAAGCATAAAACTGTGTTTGTTCTTACCTGTTATGTCCAGATGTCAAGGGTCAAAAGGAAAGGGGGCAGCCAATCACAGTCCAGAAGAAGGAAGCACATGTACACAGAAGAGAAGAAAGAAAGAACATTTCATTAGTTATGTTTACTTTTAAATAACTACATTACAGATACTTCCTATCTTTATGTAGTGCTTAAAAAAAAGTTTTTAATGTTTTATCATTTAGATAAGATTTCTTCTTTCGCTTCCTTTTTCTTTTTTTATCTCCCACTTTTCTTTTTTTTTTTTTTTTGCTCTCTCTCAGAATTTCCTCTCCTTCATTTTGTTTATCTCAATCTTGTGTTTCCCATTCCTTTTGATCTCATTCTCATTATCCCCCTCTCTTTCTCTACCTCTCCTTTTTTTTCCTCTCTCTCTCTCTCTCTCTGTCTCTCTCTCTCTCTCTCTTTCTCTCTCTCTCTCTCAAAGCACCTTTCCACATATGAATATCCTAGTCATTGGCTTTTGCCCGTCCGTATTTGCTATTCCCTTTCCCTGCATCTCACTGATCCCTATGCATAGCTCGGCGACTAATTACGACACGTGCGTCTGCAAACAAGCTGTCTTCTGACATCAGACTCAAGAGCAATATTTTAGAGTAAATCATTTCTGATTTGTGGTGGATTCGTTGTGATACTGAGAGCCGACAAATTGGCAATACTTTCACTGAATACAACGACTGACAGGACACTCCTGGTGCATGCTGGGACAAAGCTAGTCTTGGGACAAAGCCCTTTCTTTTCTTTCTTCTGGAGTATGGGGTGCAGTGGTAGTGGTGGTGGTAGTTAGAGATTGTGGTAGTAATGGTGTTGATAGTAGTGAAAGTGGAAGTGGTGGCAGTAGGGGTAATAGAAGAAGTATTAGAAGTGATGGTGGTGGTTAGAAGTAGTAGAGGTTGAGGAAGTGGTGGCAAGTAATAGTGGTGGAGGTGGTGGTAGTGGTGGTGGTAGTGGTGGTGGTAGTGGTAGTGGTAGTAGTAGTGGTGGTGGTGGTGGTGGTGGTGGTGGTGGTGGTAGTGATGGTGGTAGTGGTAGTGGTGGTGGTAGTGGTGGTGGTAGTGGTAGTGGTAGTTGTGGTAGTAGTTATGGTGGCAGTGGTGGTGGTAGTGGTGTTAGTTGTGGTGGTGGTGGTAGATGTGGTGGTAGTGGTAGTTGTGGCTATGATTGAAGTAGTAGTGGTAATGATGGTAGAAGAGGTAGTGGGTGGTAGTAAAAGTAGTAGTTATGGCAATAGTGGTCATGGCTGTGACGGTAGTGGTAGTGGCGGTGGTGGTAGTGGTAGTGGTAGTGGTGGTGGTGGTGGTGGTGGTGGTGGTGGTGGTGGTGGTGGGGGAGGGATAGGCTCAATCTAAATCAGGGTTTAAAGTTGTGGGTGAGTAGATGAAGGAAATAACGAAACCATACATATAAAAATCTCTTCAGTAAGTTTCTCTTGGAAGTTTCTCTTGGAAGCGAAGTGGTTCTTCAAGAGAAGAGACATATCAAGGAATATCACTTTTCCTTTCAAGTACAATTTGTTAGTACTCTGTAAGGACACTGATGTATGATGAGGGGAACATAAACTGAGAGACAGATATACATTAGACTACCAATTCTGCAGTCTTTTGCAACAATAGCCTCATGCAAAGGCTGCTGAGTAGCAGCATGGAAATGGAACATTGAATAAGGACAAACATTCTGGAACATGCACACACCTTTCAAACAATTCTCAGGACTACAAACAAATCCTGCTCTTACTCACATCCCAACTTATGAGAGTGCTTTTGTGTAAAAATCCATTACAGGTAGATGTTCATCTTCACTGCGGACACAAATTTATCTGCATCTGTAAGATATTACATTCCATAATCCAAGCAAGGAATTCCATTTCTAAAATGAAAGAAGGAAATGTCTGAATAAGGACTAGTCGTGCCAATCATGTGTATTGGTGTAGGTGCTTAGAGGGCAGTGGATTGTTTATGGTGTTTAGATGGACCAAGGAGGTACAGGCAGCTTCATCTGCTCTCACTAAGGCTGTCTTCACCAGCCTAGAGATGCAACATGACAAGCTATTTTGTGATTGAGTAAACTAGCCCGATCATTGAATATTGAGCTTTTCATGTGTCTCTCTATTAGCCTGAAGTGGCAAAATAGGTAGCCATTTGGTAGCCAGAATCTTCCCCTCGAATCTCAGACTAAACATTGAAATAGCAAGCTGATTTGAAGTGCGTCCCCATCAGACCTAGTTCTAGCCCAAACCTGCTTGCACAACAGCATGCAACATCGACAGCTGGCTGATTATCAGCCCCAAGGCATGTAGGAGGAAAATGGCATGGGATTGCTTGTGTGTGTCTTGTGAGGACAGGATTTTAACTTCAGGCTAATTTCCCAATTCAGAAAATAGCGGGCTATATTGTCAGCTTGGAGCTGATGTAGACCCACCCTTACTGTGATGCATAAAACATGTGACAAGTTTCAGGCACCGTGGGGTCAACGAAACTCCAGCGCCGTTTATTTGGAAAGAGGATGGGATCAGGGGGAAAACATGCAACTATGCCTGAGAAGAATATTTTAATAAAATGGGAAGGGAAATTATGGTAAGCGGGTGTTGATTAATATTATGGGCAGATCTAAGGGAGAAAAGGTGAATTATAAAATGAGAAAAACAGATGCAAAAGAAAGGGAGAGAGAAAGAGGGGGGAGGGAACGGAGAGGGGGGGGGGACGAAGGGGGGGGGTGGGGGTGGGGAGGGGGAAATGGAGCAGGGGGAAGGGGTAAGAGAGAAAGAGAGATACAGGAGGGGAATGGGAGAGAAAAGGGCCAAATAAAGATTATTGAGCTTAATTTAACAGTAAGTTGAAATATTTGTCCATCATATCCTTTCCTATAATATAAAACACAGAAAATACAAACAGAAATGATAACCTACTGCATTCTGGTAGAACACAGCACTAAGTACATGAACAAGTATTTCTTACAGATTATTCTTTTGACAGAGGTCTCCTCTGAGCTCATTTGACAGCCCTGACCCCAAACAACCGTACCCCATCACAATGACAAAGAAACACAACTCCCACTTCTTCTTTAGATTAAGGTTGACACAAAAACATTTTACACTGCATGGCATAAATAACAATTTCCCCTTCCAGACCAATAGACCCTTCCCTCATACCACATTATATCCTTCTATGCCCATATTTCCCCCCTACGATATCCTTGACAGTGCCGACATCTGCGAACAAAAGGGGATTTGCTAAAAATTGCCCGAGATGTGGTTTGGCTGGTATCAGAGAGAGCTTAGCATTGGACTTAATATAGCTCTTTCCATTTCACGGGCTAAGCTGCCCAGTGTGAGACAGACTGAATCATAGCGTCACATCGTCAAGCGTCACAGGTTTCCTTAAACCGTGATTCAAGGAACAAACGGGATCGCCGTTTTGCTCTAAAAACCTCCTAATTTTAGTCCCTGTGAGTAAACGGGAGGAGGGGATGTGCTTCCCGACTGGGGTGATAACATATGAATGTGACGATCTGACGAGGTGTTGAACGTTCTTCCTATCAGGCATGCTCACCTTTTTTCCCTATTTTTAAAGAGGAAAAATCACTTTTATTATGGCAAAACACAGGCTTGAGGAACTAAGTCCTGTGATAGTCCTTGGAATGGTTCGTCATAGAGGGTTGGGGATGATCAGCCATCATATATCTGATAGCTTCAATGATTCATATAACCAAAGATGGAAACTTATTCAAGCCTTAATATGAGTCTACCATGTATGAGCATGCCCTGCATTTTCTTCCTGACATTGGCAACAAGCTCAAAAAAGTTTTAAATCGTGCTTCACTCTTAAAATTTGCACATTTCACACTCAAAACGGTATTTATTGGATGTTATCTTAATTCACAATGAAATGTATGTTCCAATTTTACAGAGAAAATGTGACGAAAAAACAAAAAGTTACCCATTTAAAAGCAAAATAGTGATTAGTTTTGCTTGAACAAATCTTTGATCTTGAACGAGTTAATACATTACCCACACAAAGTATATCATTGGGCTGTATGATAATTTTAAGTTGAACAGGAATTAGATAAGGTGTAACACAAAAATATTTGTTGCTTATATAGCAATAGCAATTCAATGTATGACATATAATAATTTGTTGCAGAAAATGGCAAGTTGACATAAGCACATTACTTGTGTAAAATACATATACTAATTACAATAAATGTTTGACAGATACCATCATGTACACATTTCATCTCTGATGTGTAATCAAGCAATTTTGATTATCAAATGACATAACGAGTACATGTGCAGCATATTCTTAATATAATTAATTAAAATAATAATGTATATGATAACAAATCAAAATACTATCTCTATTGTATTACTACTGAAAAAATCAACCTCGATTAGACTACTATGTATAAAGAAATAATTAACATTACAATATTTGTAGCAATATAATATGGTGGGAACTTCTCTATGTGAATACTAGTAAGTATAAAGTAGGAACACACACTGGACATACACATGCATGTCAGCACACAACTTGATTTCCACTATAAATAAATATCACCAGTGTCTCAGAGTGTAAGAAGAGACAAGCTTCCTGCAAATATGATCATCTCAATTTAATAATTTATCCTTATAATTTCTGGAGAATTCAATACTGCAGCAACAAAAAGCCTAATTCATGGCGCAAATGCTCATCAATCTTGCCACGTCTCCCATCGCCTAAATGTCTATGAATAATTTTCACAATTTTCCCCCATTTTGATTTGACTTGTCAAGGCTACCATGAAAGAATAACTGTTCTCTTTGGGGTCCAATAATGGTGGCTAATTTCAGTTGACATGGCTCAACTTTGACCCAAGGGGACTTGGTGATAAATGGCCCAAACTAAGACATGCAGATTTTTATGGGTCTTTCGTGCCATATTTCTTTCTCCTCTGCCATTCACAGAAAAATTCAATGGCATATCTTGTCCCACATTTTCATTTCTTTCTATCTTCCTCTCCTTCTTTGTGATCCTTTTGGCATATTTCTCTGTTTGAATGTTAATGTTTTGATGTTTTCAGGTCCCTTCACCCCATCTCTCTCTCTCCTACAGCGCTAGGGCTTAATGGTAAGAGATTGAGAGGTGAACATTACAGAAACCTAATCATGGCTGGACCATTCAGCCACAGTCACAGGTCTCAATCTGGCTTAATATCAATAATTCTATGAATTTACAGATGATTTCTTCTTGTGATCCTGAAATCAAATGGAATAGGAACTAGATCAAGCCAGAACAGCTCTGTCATGATTCAGGTTTCTATAATCTTTACCATTCCTTTCCCTCAGCTAATTTTAAGCTTAGGTAAAAACTTACACAAGTAAAATTACACTAAGTATACATAATACAAAAAAGCTCGATGTTGGCATTATCCAATGTCCATTCACTGGATACTGGTATTGTTAATATTCCATTAATAATTTGTAATATATTATTTTCTCCTCAGATCAAAGTAGACATTAAACTACTCTTTGTATGCTGATCATTAGGAAGTTAAAACAGACCTCACAATAGGTTCATCTTTAACTGTTTTCACTCTGCAGACATTTTACTTATCACATCGACTCTCACAAAGGAAGGCAAAGAAAATCAGACAACCTCTCATCAAATTAATAAATCAACTTTCCAGCAATCCTTTTAGCTGTAACTATCACTGAATAAACAAGTCCCTTTAGTTTCCATGATTTATGGGCAGGCCAGACATCTTCTTTTCAACCCCTCTTCATTCCAAGAGGAAGAGAAGAGGGGATCCACCTTCCCCTCCACCCCCCCCCCCTCTCTCTCTCTCTCTGCTCTATTTTCTGTTGCATGTTTACCCTGTCTCATTCTTTTTTTCTCTTCCTCTTTTCTCTCTCAGACTTCTCCCTCTCCCTCTCCCACCTCTCACTCCCTCTCTCTCCTTCTCTTTTGCCTGTTCTCTTTCTTCCTTTCTTTCTCTTTCTCTCTCTCTCTCTCTCTCTCTCCCTCTCTCTTTCTCTCCCTCCCTCTTCCCCACACCCACCCCTCCCTTTCTTGCCACACACATGGTTCTCATCATGCTGGGGCCATTTTCTTAGGCCGATTGGAGGAGACTAAAGTTGAGTAGGAAGCTATTGAAGTAAACAATCTTCCTGTATAGCTCCTGAATGTCAATTCAGTCTGGACTGCTAGCCTCTCTTCCTTCCCTTCATCCCCTCAGTTTTATATTTTCAAACTATCTTCTCTCTCTCTCTCTCCTCCTTTTTTTATGTAAATCAATTACCTGTCCTTTCCTGTCATTTCCTCTGTCCTAATTTCACACTACACCTCTTACATTGTGTAAACTTAATGTCTTGTAATGCTTTAAATACTTCTTTCTCATATTTTTGTTATATTTAATTATTCTCCTGTCTCATATTTCCCCTCTGTTTTTTATATTTTTTTCTCCCTCTTCCTTCTCTACATTCCCATCTACTCTCCTCTTCTTTCTGGTAAGCCTTTCATGGTACTCCTCTTAATCTTAAATTGAACTTTTTTCTGTGTTTCATTTTCTACCACATTTTTCGTAATTCTCTCTTTATCCTCTCCTTCCATCCCTTCATCATATAGCTTGAAAAAACAGCCCCTTTCCCTCCTCCACCCAACCACCATCTCCTTCTCTCTCTCCTCTGCTTGCTCTCCCAGCTACAAATAACTCCCCCACCACAGCAGAGACGCAGAACCTCTGTATATTTACACGTAAGCAGCGTGTGTACACACTGGAGTCTGGCCGGCATTCCGCAGTCCGCTGGCAGCGGAAAAGCCAGGAAAAACTCATGGAAGGCAGGCAGGCGGGCGTGTGTGGCGGCAGAGACTAGGGGTAAGCAGTCAGAGCAGAGCAGGCAAGGGCAAATGGGGGCATAAACACGGGCTCACGCAAACCCATGCCAGGACTTTCTCAAAACGCTTGCTGCTTGGCTCCCTCGCTTGTCGAGAACGCTGCTTGGTTTCTCGTTGCAGGCAGGCAATCAGGCAGTACATGGGATATGGGCTTACCCCTAACATGTAGCTGCACAACACAAGCCTAGCTCAACCAGTGCTGCCCTAAGCAGGCTGAGCATTTCCATGCCAAAGTGTCAAGATTTACAACAAATGATTTTACTACAACCTATCAGTGGTTACACCAAAGTGACAAATCAGCACTCGTAACCCACAGACTCAAAGATGACAAATTTACGCCAAATGATGATATTAGACAGCACCAACTCCATCCTAAGTCAAGACTTAAGCCAATGACTCAATAGTGTTAAGACAGAGTAGCCCACTTGCAAAAGTCACAAAAACAAGCAGGAATCAGCAGTAAACCACAATAAGTATGACATTTCAAGTCATAGCTTCACAAAACTTTTCAGGAAAAGTGAAAAACTATCCCTATTTATATTACAATTGAAGCACCTCATTTCAGAGTGTTCATGGTGTCCAATCAAATACAGCATTGCAACACTTGCGTTTTTCGCCTTAATGTATCACTATACGATATGAAAAGCTGTGGTGTCTGCTATTGCTTATTGCGCTCTCCAGTCTCTAGGCTAGGTTTTAGACGACTTTAAAAGTTACATTCTGAGGAGGGAAGTTGTTATCCAATATTTTCTTCCATTATCTGTGTTTTTTTTTAAATGTTAATTTTTTGACCTGCAAAGAGGCTATCCTGGTGTATGTCTTAAGCAGAAATTACAATTTTCTTCAAACATAACATGAGCTACAAGGCTATCACATTAGTATACAGTATGGATTGTGACACATGGAACTTCACAGTGAATTGAGGATTCAAATAATGCACAAAAAATGTCAGGTGAAAAAATTACTCAGAAATCACAATAGAGCGTAATCCAATCAGCTTCGCACTCAAGTTACAAGAAATACAGAAGTGACTCAACAATAATGCAAACACTTTAAAGACAAAAGCAATTCTGGGAAATTATATGAATAATTCTTATCACTATTGCATCAAAGTGAACACCACAATACTTTACTCAAGACAGCAAAAGATTTGACAGATTGGTTGGTACGGCAAATAGTATTGCTAGTTCTTATCATCCCATCCTAATGTGAAAAAAAAAATGTCATTTGAAATAACATTCCATTTATAAACATGCATGTACTCCTAGATAAATAGGATCTTATCAATTGTACACTTCTTCACATTTATTTTAAATAAATCATCGGTGCAAAAATATCATTTTTTTGCCAATTTCTTTAAAATGTTGTTTGTAATTTGCACTTGTCTCCATGATAATATTTCATCTCATTGGTACATGTTTCACTGAATATTCATATTTTAATATCAGATTTTCTTGCTTGTTTTCATTCTAAGTCAGTTTATGTAACCAGGCCTCCATGTATTGAATTATTTTGCAGCACTTGAAAGAATAATGCTTGTGAAATTCAGTCATCATGTTATAGCTGTGGAACTCTGTTTTGAGCCCTACTCTATTTGAATCAAATCCAGATCAAGATCAGGTACAAATTTGAAGTGACAATGCTACACTGGAGACCTATGAGGGACTGATGAGGAATCTTTCTAATCACAAGAAACACATGAAGGGGAAAAAAATCAACTTAACTTTTTTTTTTTAGTAGTAACAATTTATTGGGGTTTTGCGGAGCATGCCTACATGTTTAAACAAAGGGATGTCTGCTTCATATATTTTTATAGTTTCACTGGAAATATCTCTTTGTTGGATTGATGAATTGAATTAAAAAACCTAACTCATATGTTGTTCCTGTGGTTTATGCAATGGTTTACAGAATTTGGTAAAGTTTGCAAAAGTGATGTATTCCCTTTAATCACATGCTTAAAATGCAATTTTGCAGTTCCCAGTAATTGAATTGACTCACTATTAAGAGGCCGACAATGTTACAATATATATTAGCAAGTAGCAATTAGCACTGAAAAGCATCAAAGCTTTGGCCATTTCACAGCTTTAATGTATTTACTCACACTCTATAATCATTTAATAGCACTCATCACATCGTCACTGCCTCATTAGTGTTGTAATCGACAAATGTCCATTTCAGCACTTTACTCTCTCAGTCCCACAGGCAGTACACTGTGTTATACTTGACAAGGTACTATACAATGATGACATTGAAAGGGTTACATTTTTATTGCTCTGAGCTCCCACTATATTGTCATTCACAGAGCTTACTGATACTTTCCCCAATGAACAGTTTCAAATAAGGGAGGCTTATTTGAAGATGACAAAATGAGAACATAATATACACAGCATACTTGACACATTTGTACTATATTTTAAGGGATAATATTTCTCATATTAGTTTGTCTTTCATGAATATGCATGTAATATGCAATGCAATGTTTATGAAAATGATGTATGATTACAAGGTGATAACTAAATGATTTTTTTAGAAAAGGGTTATCTGCAACCAAATTGTACTCCACAAATATGTCAAAATCTTAGTCAAAATGTGAAGCGGTGTAGGAGAACCTCAGGAAGACCAATCTCAAACTCTGCGGTCTGGGGCGAAACATTAAACCAGGGTGACCCCCAAGCCTAGGCCATAACTGCAGAAGTCTGGAGCCAGCAGCTATCCAAAAATGGGAGGAGACAGGGAGAGAGACAGAGGGAGGGAGAGAGACAGAGGGATGGAGAGGGGAGGAGGAGGGGGGAGGGAGGAAGAGAGGGAGAGGGGCAGAGAGGGGCAGAGAGGGGCAGAGAGGGGCAGAGAGGGGGAGAGAGGGGGTGAGAGGGGGAGAGAGGGGGAGAGAGGGGGAGAGAGGGGGAGAGAGGAGAGAGGAGGAGAGAGGAAGAGAGAGGAGGAGAGAGGAGGAGAGAGGGGGAAAGAGGGGAAGAGAGGAGGAGAGAGAGGGGGAGTAAGGGAAGGGAGGGAGGGGAGGGGAAGGGAGGGAAAGATAGGGAGGAAGAGTGAGAGAGGGAGAAGGGAGAGAGAGGGAGAGAGAGGAAGAGAGAGGGAGAGAGAGGGAGAGAGAAGGGAGAGAAGGGAGAGAGAGGGAGAGAGGGAAGGAAGGAGAAGGGAAAGAGGGAGGAAGGGAGACCTAACCGAAACAAAACAACCTACTATCTTGAAAGGGGTTCTCAGCTGAAGCTATTTACCAAATCTCCATCTGAAATTATTATCTTTTCAATTAAAACTTAAACTTGGAATGAAATATATTCTCT
Organism: Arbacia lixula; assembly: GCA_963669155.1. Lineage (NCBI taxonomy): Eukaryota > Metazoa > Echinodermata > Echinoidea > Arbacioida > Arbaciidae > Arbacia > Arbacia lixula. The sequence goes on from OZ022588.1 coordinate 23,412,203, forward strand.
ATCTTCATGAAATAATACTTTTTCATATGTGGTTTAAGCTCTATCTCTATGGCAGGATACTGGATATCAACCTTTGACCTTTGTGGATTCTGCCTATATGACCAACTGAATATGACTCTCATATCATATCAGTTAAACAAAATGTTTGTAGCTAATCTGCAGGCAATATAATGTAAAAGTCAAGGAGTCAGAATGCATGGTTTCTTCATTTGCAATACATAGAACCATAAGTCTCCAGGCGCTGTCGGTCTACATGTAAATGAATTTCATCTGAGATAATAAGTGGAACAGAAAACTACTTCTAGAATATGGTAGCTTTAAAAAATGCATCTGATTTGAAATAATTCGGTTAATTTTGTAAAGACCTCTAAATTGCAATCTTAGCCTAATCTGAGCAATAACTGGGTTAAATATAATAAACTTACTTTCATGTCAGTCCCATACACAAAATTATCTCTTTGTCTCCTACTTGTCCATCAAAGTAACTTTGTCAATAACGATAACTTTGCATCCTTCTTTAAAGGGAACCATTTCATCTCCAATATTACTATGACTACTACTTGAATTATTGTTTTGATTATGTTACTAAGGGAAGGCTTTGTGGTAAAACTCTAGTACACCTTGACATTGAACAGTGATGTCATAAACAGGTGTTAAGGTAGAGATGAGTGTGTGTGGGGGGGGGGGAGAGAGAAAAAAAGAAAGGGAGAGAGAGAGAGAGAGAGAGAAAGAGAGAGAGAGAGAGAAAGAGAGAGAGAGAGAGCTGGAGAGAGGTAATGAGAGGGGTAAAATAGAGAGATATAATCAAACAAAGACAGAGACACAGCATACAGACAAAAATGAAGATAGATAGACATACAAACACACAGACACATATAGAAATAGAAAGGGGGAGATCTTGGAGGCACACAAAAGAGAAAAAGATAAAGAGAATAAGGAAGAGAAAGCAGAAAGAGGAAAATACTGAGGGGTAAGCAGAGGGAGTGTTCAGACTATGCCCAGGAATAGTTTGCCCTCATGCAAGGCCAAGTGCTAATTTGTCATTCATACTGTCAGTCCTGACAGGGCCTAAGTCTGTCTTCAGAAGACAGTTCCTCTCCTCAAGCCCTGTCTGTTGCATTCACACCTCTGCTACTCGTTCACACATGGATTTTAAACCATTCTTCTCTTCAAACCCTGTTGGGCTGCATTCACATGTCAGCAACATGTTCACACATTGGTTTTACTGGTACCCTCTTAAGACTCTATCAGCTTCAAAGCAATGTTAGACTTCATTCACATGACTGGAAATGTGTTCACACATGAATTCAGACCCTTCAAACCATGTCAACATAAAGACAATGAATGACAGGAATGTGTTCACACGTGGGTTTTAAACTGTGTTGAGTACAGTGAATGTTGTTAGGATTCCCTGCAATGCTGACTTTACAGTTCCTGTAAACCAACTGTCAAACAAATCAATATTTTAGTCTGTCATGCACCTTTTACGACACCAAGTCCTAGATTTAGAATGTTTTACTGCGGGCATAAATATAGACTGCACAATAGTTGAATGTTCAAACTATCAGTCTTCTCAACTAACACTAACACTGTACAATGGTTTCATGTTCAGTCAAACTGTCATCCCTAAGACTATGGCTACACACTAACTAAGGCTAGCACTGTAAAAACCTGTACACACTAGGGGCGTCTTCATTAGCTCGAGCTGGGCAAAATAGCGAGCTTGTTCTGATCGGGTTAGCTAGCCAGATCATGAAATAGCTAGCTATTTGCGTCTTCATTAGCCAGATCAGGCAAAATAGCGAGCTATTTGGTCGAGAAAATTTCCCAAGAAATCTTGGGCTAGATGGAGCTAGCTCGAGCTAGTTCGCGAAATAGCTCGAGCTAGTTCGGAGTGTCTCCATTAGCCTGAAAATTTCTCGATCCCGGCATGCATCAGCGCCCAAGAGGCATTGTTTACGTAACAGGTTTTTACACGTGCGTGAATGCGAGCTCACAACCGAAGCCATGCGGTCATGGCCTATCCCTGTCGCACACTGCTGGTATGTGCGAAACTCGGGATAATTTATGCAACCCGAGCTCGAGCTTACGTATCCCGAGTTTCGAGCTAATGAAGACGCGATTGCAACTTCAGGCTAGTTCCCCGGATCAGAAAAATAGCTCGCTATTTCATCTGATCGGGCTAATGAAGAGGCACCTACTGTAGGTGTGTTGACTTAAAATGTGTCCTCATATAACATTTTATCACTAATGAGCAATGTAAGATATTAATATTCTTGAATATCTCAGTTGATCCAAACAGGAATGTGTATTTTTCAATGTAGAGAATAGCCAGCCACTCAAAAAAATGATCCAATCAAAGCATGATTAAAAGTAAGAACTTTGATTTCATTTAGATGAAATGAATAACAGTCTTGTTGTTTGTCCAAATGTATATATTGTGTACTAAACTGCAATAATCACAAGTACATATTTAACACTAATAAATAGCCTAAAAGTATCGATCTGCAAATTTCATTAGATGATCCAATCAGGAATTTAATACTTTAATGTAATAGATGGCCAGCCACTCAAACAAAGTTTGGTCCCATCAAAAAATGATTAAAAGTAAGCACATTTATTTCATTTAGATGAAATGAAAAACTCATTCTTAAAGGTATCAACATTTGTTACTATTTTACAAGATCCAATCAGGAATTTATACTTTAGTGTAGAGGATAGCTTGCTACCCAAACAAAGTTTGGTCCAATAAAAAAAAAAATTAAATGTAAGCACATTCATTTCATATAAATGAATTGAAAAAAAGTTCATCCTAAGGTGTGTAATGTCTACTAAACTGCAATCATATCAATTGGGATCATGCTTCAATCCTAAAAGCAAACTAAGCTTGTTACTCTAATCCCTTTGCATGCTTAATCCCACATTAAAGTCATGCTGAAGATACACTGTATGTCTATAATAGGACTGTAAGAGAAGATTCCACATTTTTTCTCTTTAACTTGCTCTGAAGCGCCTTGAGCATCTAATTAAGATGGAAAGTGTGCTATATAAATTCTATGTATTATTATTTATATTATTATTATCAGGGATTATGCAAATGACTGATGACACTTTTATGAGAAACAAAGAAATAAGAAAGATAAGAAACAAACAGGTTTTCTTTATCTTCTTTTGTGTAAAAAAAAAAGATTCATGACTACAAATGCCATATCATTCACAAGAAATATCAATCCATGTGTAGCCATCATTCGCATAAGTGTAGAATGGATTTATCTTAAGTGCAAAGCTATACAAATGGGGCCTAACATAGATCAGCTCCGACATATGAATTATTCACTGCATACACGTAGATATTGCATAGGCTTGAGAGAAATGTAGGCTTTGGTTGCTGAAAGGGAACAGACGGGCTTAGAACTAATGAAATGAGCATCATAAGAAGCTTCCAGAACTTAGATGACACTTCAGAGCTGTCTTCATTAGGCAAGACTTTCAAAAGTAACATGCTTATATCTGATCCGTGAAGAGAAGCTTGATCAGAAAAAAAATCTTTTGTTTTTTTTCTTTCTCATTTCACCTGATAAAGGAAACAATATTGTGCTGTTTTGTGGTGTGTTTCCATTAGACCAGAATAACTTTGAAGATTTTTCTGAGTTTGTTATGAAAAATGTTTCCCTTCTTGAGAACACCTATCATCTTGAGTCCACCAGGTTGTCTTATAAGAGGTCTGCATCATCCTTTACCTCAACCCCTGCTCCCCCTCCATCTTTTCTTCAACCCCTGCTCCCTCTCCATCTTTTCTTCAACCCCTGCTCCCTATCCATCTTTCCTTCAACCCCTGCTCCCTCTCCATCTTTCCTTCAACCCCTGCTCCCCCTCTATCTTTCCTTCAACCCCTGCTCCCCCTCCGTCTTTTCTTCAACCCCTGCTCCCCCTCCATCTTTCCTTCAACCCCTGCTCCCTCTCCATCTTTCCTTCAACCCCTGCTCCCTCTCCATCTTTCCTTCAACCCCTGCTCCCCCTCCATCTTTTCTTCAACCCCTGCTCCCCCTCCCATCTTTTCTTCAACCCCTGCTCCCTCTCCATCTTTTCTTCAACCCCTGCTCCCCCTCCATCTTTCCTTCAATATGTGTGCTTACATGTATCTTCTCTACTCCACTGGGTTTCATCATTAAGGATGTTTCCTATCCATTCTCTCACCCACCCCACTCCATCCCACCCCACCCCAATCCCCCCTTAAATCCACCTTTCCCTTAAGACCAATCATGTTCTCATGTCCATTCATGTATCCCTAACTACATTATAACTTCCCCCACCCCCATCCTCATGTGTCTCCTGGGTTTCCTCCTAATGCTAAGCACATGTACGAGGTGTCTCCCCTCCCCTCCCCCCCCTCCCCACCCCACCCCCCATCCCACCCCACCTCTCCCCAGCCCTTGTCCCCCCTCATCCATTATTGGTCCCAGGTGAGTCTGCCTTAACACCAATGTTTGGTGGGAAATGATGGTAGTTTGAGTGAAGTGTGACAGCTCTGGTCACAAGGCATGCTTCATAAAGCTAAACAGAAGTCACTGTCCCCAGCTAGTATTAACAAACCCTCTCATCCGAGATATTGGGACGGAGGGAATGAACCCTGTTAACTGAGATATTACAAGTAGAGGAGGCTCTTTACGGCAACAATCAGCGCAGCCGCCCTTCCCACGCCATTATCCTCAATGCGTATACTCTTGATACAAGTAGCCAGCATGTAATCAACATTTCTGCTCGAAAGATAATTGCATTTGCTATTCTCATCACCAATCTTTAAATTGAAGCGGAGCTTCTTATCTCAGATATTAGAACACAGGTAAGACTCTCAGGAAGATAATTAATATAATATAAGCTATAAAACAAAAAGGGCCTTTATATCACATCACTTCTGCAATCGTGTACACACACCACATAAGTCAGCAACATTCTTGTTAGTTTTATTACCATTCTTATTTGACCCTTGAAAATAAAATCAACCAAAGTAAAAGGGGATTTACATTCCATAGCTCATATCACAAAATACACAAACATTGGTGTGATCTACCAACAAAAATGTCACATCAGATACTGAAGATATAGCATGTACTGCAGATCTATTCAGATTCAATTTGATTGCACTAAGAAGATCATCCTACATACCAATGCCCCTGTACATGTAATTAAGCCTTTGTCCCACCATGCAGAAATCCTATACAGCAGCACTCTGTCTGGGGCATCAAGAGTTATATAAGGGAGCAATGCTGTTACAGCCAGGGGTTTGTGACCAGGATTCTATACACCCAACATTAAGTCATCAAGCCTCTTCCTCGTGTGCGCTCCCAAAGTCCATCTCCATAAGCCAACAACCGTATCCAGGCGACCGCATCCAGCCCCATGTACCACCCAGCCAAGCAGGCAGAGAAACCGGCCTTGCCATTTTGATGCGCGACGACCCTATCGAAAGTGTCAGCTGCAAATTTGCTCGCTTAGCCCATAATGGAAAATGTAATGAATTGTTTATTCCAGGCCTTTACTCTGCCTGCCTGCCTGCCAGGCTTCCCCCGTCTGACGGGTGCAAGCTTCCCCCCATTCCATTCCCCTCTCCTCCTCCTCCTTCTTACTCCTCCATGCTCCATCACCATGGTAATGAAGGCACATCCACCACCACCACCACCACCTCTTCCACCTTGTCTGTCCCTTCCCATGCTCTCCTGCTGAATTCATGGCTGGTAGCTTTGATTACCCCTATCCTTCCCTCTCTACAGCCTAGCTACACCATCCCACCCAGCCGCACCATCCCACCCAACCAGCCCAGTCCCAATCCTAGCCAGAACCTCCGCAGGAATAAGCAGCAAGAATTAGCAATCGCTTCCTCTTTGGTATTCAGATCCTCACCAAGATTTTTTTTTACTGGCGACATATTCTCTGCCACCAGAGCTGTCATCTTGCCTGTCTGCATCTAAGATTGATACGGGAGAAGAGCTGATGCGACAGCTCGGCCGAGGGACAAGTAGGTCATACATGACCCTCTTCCACACACCCCTCTATACCCCTGTCTGCTCCACCAGGAAGAAGCATCTACAAAATGAGCAGCTAACAATACCCCATTTTCAGTTTATATGCATATTTTATGCAGGTAATTCAAACATAAATATCAAAAGGCATTATGTCATCATTCATAAACTTACCATTTAATTTACTTTCTCTTTGAATATTAAGTATTTCCCAAAATATCTTAATTGGTGTTATGTGCCCAAAGAAAATTCTGATCTGGTATAAATTAAAGGGGTATGGGGGGGGGGGGGGCAGTTACATTAAATCATTAACACCATTTTGTTAAATAAATTCTTCAGTTTTAGAAGTCATTTTCATTGAATATATATTTTCCCCTCCATATTCCATTGTCCTATAACACAAGCTTACTTTCATCCCATGCAAAGAAATCCATTCCAAGCATCATGTTTCTACTGTATCTGATAATGGTTAACTAAAGTGGCTGTAGCTACCAAATCAGTTTTCTGCTTTTAATTGTTAATACCTAATGGCTTCACCTGGATTCAAATCCCTCTGTTCTCTTCTGGTCACCACTGAGGATGAAAGTGAAAGTATTAAATGCTTCTATGTGGGAAAGAAACCCACAGCTATAAATCTTGAGAAGCATCAACAAACAGTGGCAACTGTACATATCATACCACTAAAAATGGTCACTAAATCTCATTGGTAACAATAGGATGGCGGAAATAGTTTCAAGAGGGCATTTCCTCTTAGGGTAGGTTAATATTTCTTATTTTAAACTCTTCATTTACGCCGCAAGGTACTTGTTCCGATTCCCATGTGTCAAGAGCTTTAAGCATGGAGGTAGAAGGGGAAATATTATAAATCATGACATCATTTCTGATGCTAAACCAACAAAACCTCCAGCGCATCATGCAAAGAAGTGATTAGCACTCTTTATGAAAACAATTAGTTTCATTGTTAAGCGTGGCACTAACCAAGACAGAGTCAAGATGCACCCAATAATGAATCATTACACTCAGCAAGCCAGAATTTTTTCCCAGATTCCTAATCTTAAGTGTGTTCATTATCCAAACAGCTATTTCCAATTAATATCTGGTGCTAGCTTTTCCTTCTTTAAACTGACACATAAGACCAGAAATTCATGAGATTTCTTAACTTTGTATAAAAAAAAGTATTTGCCCAACAAAGACAACGTTGGGTGATTATGTCTCAAAGAGAGTCACAGTCTTTAACCTTGTAGTATGTAATTTTCATAATGATATATTTAATTGCTAAGCGATATCAATCACAATGTAGAGGCATATTCTGCCCTAATCTGACAAAAGGAAGCAACCAACACAAGAGACTTTTCTTGTAAATGAGCAAAATGTGTCTGTCACTTTACCACATCATGTTAGATTGAATATCTCGAAGCAAGATTAATATTTCTTGTCCAGATTTTGGCAATATGTATAGAATGGTGGGTACAATCTAAGAATATCAATAACCCAGATCTGAGTGATTTGTCACTTGCTTCTTTTTGTCAGAGTAGAGCAGTATTGGTCCTTTGAGTTCATGATTTATGTGATGGAAACTGAACTGCAAGTGCATGCAACCAGTCCAGAGTGAAGCAAATCACAAAGTGTGAGATGGAATTTGTTTGAAACATGGTAAGAAGGTTCACAGAAGGAACAAGACAAAAGGATTGAGTACAAACAAACATGTAACCATGAAATGGAAGGTGAGAGGGACAGATACAGACACAGAGAAAGATAAGAAATAGAGAAGAGAAGCAGATAGACAGAGAGGGAAACAAAGAAGAAAGAGGGAAGGGGGAGATGGAGAGAGAGCGTGAGAGAGAGAGAGGGAGAGAGAGAGAGAGAGAGAGAGAGAGAGAGAGGGAGAGAGAATGGACTCGATGAGAGCGGAAGGCAGAGAAAACAACATAAACAACAATCAACAAAGAAGGAGAGAAAGTGAGTGTCTCGAGCGTAATCAATGTATATCAATGATATGATAAACATTAAAAGAAATTATAATAAATAGATTAATATAATGAGGACACTAAGAGATATAGTTAAAGAAACTCCCTAAAAACATTACATATTAATATGTACCAGAACAGATTCATAATCAAGACCTGTGCACATCCACACTGAAACCCACAACATAATTCAGAAGGAAAAAAATCAAGTACCTCCAAGTTAATGGAAACGGAATCGCCGAATGAGATATTTTCAGTGAAAGATTAACAAGAAATAAATATGAGTAAATAAGAAATGAGACACTGGGGCTGGCTACCTGCCCCAATGCTGACCACGTGGCGTACATGATTCAATAAATTATGGAAATGAGCGAGAAGGAGATGGAGAGGTAAGAGAAGAAGGCGGAATCAGCCACTAATCAACTCCCCAAACGATGGTTAAATTCAATTCATCCCCACATTTGGACCGCGGGATGCCGGCATGCTACCGGAGCACAAGCACCCCCCCCCCCCCCAACCTTCCAATTCCTTCAAGGCAGTTGATGGTAACACGCATCACGTGCCGTGATCAAGCCGCATACATGCACACGCCGCCACGCACAGTGGGCCGCTTCTCCTTCACTCCTCCTTAGCCACGGCTCAAACACAATATACACCAAGGTCTTCATTTCTCACTTTATTCAGGAAACGTATAATTCTACTGTTTGCGTAGACAACATGGACAAAAAAAGATGAAAAGAATGTGGTTTTTCATCTCCAATCCGGCTGCTCTCTTTCATATCGTTTCCTCTCTGTCTTTGTAGCTGTAGACTAATGAAACGCTGACAATTATTTGCATGCGTCTCCGCGCAGACGAAAGAACTCTAATTGCTTGTAATAGACCCTCACAATCCAATTGAAGACCACTTAATACGGAAAGGCCCTGTTGTGATAGCCCAGGAGGTCGCTTCTTAATGAATGGAAAATCTTATTTTGCCCTCGCTCGGGGGATTTGTAGCTCCCAATTTTCTGGGAGGGGATTTGCCCGCTGACTTGTAAAAAAGGGGGGAGGAAAAAGCACTAAGCCGAGCTGTCCATTACCTGATTGTTGTGCTGAGCAAACCCCTCTCCCTGCGCTCGGCTCGGCGCTCTGTGTGTAGCGCCGTGACCTCCCACGGCACAGGCAGAGGCGCAAAGCAAAGCTGCCGAGACTTCCCCCACCGCCAGCCAGCGTCGTAATTAACCCGACTTCACAGATTAATGTGATAGAAGTCCATTAATGTGATTGCCTCCCCACCCTCTCTACCTCTCTCTGTTTCTCTTTCTTTCTCTGTTTCTCTTTCTCTTTCTCTTTCTCTCTCTCTCTCTCTCTCTCTCTCTCCCCTCCCACTATCTTACTTTCTCTTTCTCTTTCCATTTCTGTATCTTTTTCCCTTTTTCTCTCTCTCTACCACTAGCTTTCTTTCTCTCTCTCTCTCTCTCTCTCTATATATATAAATATATATATACATATATATATATATATATATATATATGTGTGTGTGTGTGTGTGTGTGTGTGTGTGTGTGTGTGTGTGTGTATATATATATATAGAGATATCGATCCTAATATATCATAAATAAATATATATAGAAATATATATCTCACATCCACTTTACAGATAGATAGACAAACACACAGACAACTCACACATACACATTTAGCATTTACAACTATGGCTCAGGTCTACATAACTCTTGAAACATAAATTCCTACAATAAATCCACATCCCGGTTTGGAGCCATAGATCACATATTACTGGTACCAGCTCTAATCTAGGGGCTCCTATAGTGCACCTGTCACTACATTGCACATGACATCTTGACTTTGGATCAGTCACCCGCTCTGGTCAATACTTGCCCATTGGCATTAGCTTGAGCTACAGATAGTCATAGGGTCAAGAATAATCCCTGCATGAGCATGGTGACCACATCCAAAAATCTTAAAAATCACTTCTATTCTAGACTGCTTTCTTCAAAAGAAACCCATTAATTTCATTTACTCTTTAATGTGTGTTTAGAAAATCAACCATTCCATTCTGTACATTTACTCACTATAACTATAAACAAAATCACTTTTCTTATTAAATTGATTTAACATCTCTCAGCATTCAGTTTGGGAGTACCAACCTTGCCTTATTTTTGATGCAGAAATAAATCAAGACATGTTGTTTATTAATGACCAGCTCACACTTATAAATAATATATACGCTCTTAACACTGATTTCATAGCGAGACACACCATGCATATCAAATGGCATACTTGTAATAATCTTGTCTTCACACTAAAACACTTGCATCATTCCTGTGCCTTGCCCTTCACGGTGCTACGCGTGTCGACAAGGTGCCACAAAGTGCGGGAGAGTAGAGCTTTTATTTGCTTTCCCAGACAAAACACTTGAGTGAATCTAAATATGAATTTAATACCAGAAAGCTAATTTTTTTCTTTGATGACTTTGTAGCAATGCTCTCTTCAGCATGGGTGGCGGGTGGGGAGCGGGGATTATGCGGCGCTACGCAGAGCCTGCCCCGTAATAAAGACACGGGTCGGGCGACGTGTGAAGATGTCCAGATCCGTCGCAGCGTCCGGTAACACCAAGCGGAGACGCAGGTGCCGTGGAGCGAAAAGGGAGACTCCCGATCGCGTTACACCGCCATCCATCACGCGCGATAATCGCAGCCGACACAGTGACAAATTCGATGCGCAGCGTTGTTCGTGGACGCGGCCCATCCTTCAACTCAGCCCTCTACCTTCTTCCCTGACCAAACCAGGCAACAAGGCCAGAAAAGAAGGAGGAGGAGAAGAAAAAAACAACCCCGCCTGCAGCGCTCAAACAAAACCCTTCCGATAACACCCTCGCACCGTAAAAACCTGCCCCTAGGGCTAGGCCACTTTCAGCATCAATGCCTCATTAGCATATTCCTCTCTCTGCTAATATCTTCATAATCTCACACATCCAGCACATTTCTTGCCCTGTTCACCATCTTAGTACCCCACACCCTCTCTAACCCCTCCTGGTCCCTCCCTGGCCACCCCCCCCCCCCCCCTTCCCCACACCGCCCCCGCTGGTCCAGGGTGCGCACTGTGGTGGAGTCAGAGGTGGGAGGTGTTGGGTCGGCTGGGTTTTGACATGCCCGGCACCCCCAGGATTGATGACGGAGCATGTGACATAATTAGGGTCCGGATAATTTGGGGTACCCCTCCTTCTGCATGGTAATGACTTGACACACAGAGAGCAAGGACTTTTCGCCACTGCCCGGCACTCAAGCGTATCCGATGCTGCTCTAAATGTAAATGCAATGATCGGAGGTGCACAGCTGAGCTGCAAACTGAGATTTGCTGTTAACTGCCCTTGCAGGATGGCCGGGAGAAGATGAAAGATAATCCGAACATTAACCTCAGAATGAGGCATGATGGGTAGAAGAAAACAGGTCCTTGCAAACTTCAAGTATTAAAATGGGTGGACTTTCTCCAATGCAAACAAATAACAAGTCTGTGGGGCAATACACCTGCAGAGACGAACGGACCCCTATTACAAAACTTTGCCGACCAAACTATCACGCTGGAAGAGAGCTGTGTAGAAAGCATAAGCAAGCAAGAACAGATGGTCACTTGCGGAAGGACAAGGTTGAAGAAGTCAACTGTCTTGGGAGCAATCACATCAGTGGTACTTCTTTTCACGATTAAACTCTTCTAATTGCAAGACATTTTTCACCTTTCCACCTAAAGAGCTCTATCATTCTACTTCCATTTGCCACCATAAACAAGAATTCATTCCCACTCAAGTTTGTTTCTATTAATCCTTTTTTTTTCATATGAAAATCAAATCTTAACCCGATACTCAGAGAAGCCCGAAGGTCCACACTGAAATGCCTTGCACAATGCAATTTGCTGTTGACCAAGAAGCAATCTCTACTCAAATTTGAAGGCACGCACACTGACTTGCTAGGTTACAGAAATGAAATGAGTATTGAGGGAAGTGACAAGAAGTCAACAGAATCGGCGAAACAGCATACCTCTAGGAATCTAGGCGATTCCCTGGAGTTAGGCATGTTCAAGCCCTACTTCACACACTAATATGATTTTGACGTAGATTGTCAGCAATTGCCCTGAAGCAAGTTCAACGATGCTGAACTAAAAAAAAAGGGAGTAGGGAGAAAAGAACGAAGAGGAAAGGAATTAGAAATTTGCGACAAACGTAGCCAAATGTATGTATTACCCTCCATCTTTCACAGTCAGGAATCATGCGATCAGGTCGCGCATTTCTGGTGCGCGCGTGAAGGCAAATGGCGCTCCATGCCTGCCTAACGTCGCAACCCACCATTCCATCCCTCATGGACAGAGATGAGAAAGGTTGAGATATGAAAGGAAATATGCAATCCATACTAGGCTTTTGGGGCAGCACTAACAAAAGCTGAGCGGGTTTGAGAAGGAATTTGTGTAATTGCTGGTCGCTTAACACAAGAGCTTGCTTAAAAATCACTGAGGGACTCGGAATCAAAAGCCACGTTAGCACACAAAAGGCAGTTAAACGCAAAGTGAAATGAACACCCCAAATTCATCTGACTTGTCCCGATCAGGTTGCCGCCCAAGGGCACGAAAGGAGCGATTTCAGGGCTTTGTAAGGGCGGAGGAGGGAAAAAGGCTGAAAATAGGTACGCACACAAAGGCTAGGAGAAATAGAGAATGCACTGGAGAGAAGGAGAGCAGGAGGAAGACAGAGAGGAGGAGGAAGAGAAGGGAGAGATTGCGGAGGGAAGGGAAGGGGGAGGTGAAAGGGATGGGAGGAGAGAGGGGTGTTAGTGGGATGGAGGAGAGGAGAAAAGAGGAGAGGGGCAGAGAAGTGTATAGCGGATGAGAGGAGAGAAGAAAGGTGGGGGAGAGGGGAAGAGAGAGGAGGGAGAGAAGAGAGAGGGGAAGAGAGAGGAGGGAGAGAAGAGAGAGGAGAGAGGAGAGAGAAGAGAGAGGAGAGAGGGGAAGAGAGGGGAGACAGGGATGAGAGGGAAGAGAGGGAAGAGAGGGGAAGAGAGGGGAGGGAGAGGGGAGGGAGAGGGAAGGGAGAGGGAAGGGAGAGGGGAGAGGGGAGAGGGGAGAGGGGAGAGGGGAGAGGGGAGAGGGGAGAGGAGAGAGGGAGAGGAGAGAGGAGAGAGGGAAAGGAGAGAGGGAGAGGAGAGAGGGGAGAGGGGAGACAGGGGCGAAAGGGGGAGAGAGGGATGGAGGGATGGAGGTACACGGCAAGAAGAATGAGGAAGAGGAACAAGAGGAGGAAAGGGATGTCGGGATAATGGTAGAAGAAAGTGTGTGTGTGGGGGGGGGGGGAGATGGGAGAGGTTATGAGAAGCTAGGAGATGAATAGAAGGAAGCAATACAGGGGGAAATGGACTGTGCATTAAAAAAAAAAAGGGTATGGGAGAAAACAATGATAAATGTAATAAGGTTGAGAGAGAAAGGAAAAGTGAAAGAACTTTACTAAAAATAACTCAGGTATAAAGTGCTTGGGAAAGAAACGGAAAGCAGGATAACATAGAACAAGATCAGATTGAGATTATAATTGAGCAGTTATAAAAAGCATCACCATAGTAATAATAGAATCAGTATTCATCAGCGTTGTTCTCAGGCTATATCCATATTTGAACTTTCACTCCATTTTCACATGAACTCTCTTTTGCTTTGTTCAAGCTAAAGTGCCTTGAGCCCGCATGTAATGTCTTTTCAGTGGGTAGTGAATGTGCTTGATTTGACTGATTTCATCTCTGCTTGCTATCCAATACATCAAATGAGCATACATGCGTCAATCAGTACATGGTGCAGATATTCTAGAACATCACTGAAACATTTTGCATTTAACCATTTCCTGTTGGTTGGGCACATTACAAAGCATTTTCAGGCCACACATCATTAGAAAAGCCAACAATGAGATGAAACAGCGTGTTTGGCGACCTTGTTGAAAACGGGTCGTGCATCGTCAATACCCACTACCCTCTCCACCTCTGTCATTATTAATTAAAACATTTAGAGAATATGGTTTTGCTTTCTCCCATACTAAGCATCAGTATCCTCTTCAGCTTAACGAGACATCCATCAGGTGGTCACAAATATGTCACCTTTTCCCATCTTCTTCTTGGACCAGGGAGGCATATATACATGTCATCATTTGCTTCAAGAGGGAGAAAATAATGATCAAGTCTCCACTGATACCACTTCTTAACGTTGATAATGATAATTGATGAATGTTATATGGATGTTCATCTTTTATATCCTCATACCGTTAGACGATTAATAAAACTGAAACATCTGATGGCTAGTGGTCTTGCACTTTCGATTTCTTTTTCGTCATTCGTTTCCAAGTGATCTTGTCATGGAATCAACCACTCCAAATGCTCTGATTTATTTTAACTCCTTGCATTTAAGATTAGCATAATGCTATGAATACCAATTTCTTACATGGGACTACCTTGCCAAGTGCGTAAAAGCGTGACAACACTGATATTCCTATTCCTGCACGAGTGAACAAAGCATTTGACTAACATGGTTTTAAAATAACAGGAGAGTGGTTAACTCTGCCTTGTAGCAAGGACATTCACCCCTCTTCCTGATAATTATATTCAGCTCTGTCACCTGATACATTTATCATAATTCCAGAGATAGAAATAATCCACCATTATCTGGTGTACCTTACCATTTTAGCTAGGGAAAGAGAAACATTACATGAAGGTCCAACCTCACATTGGACGCCCCCACCCCTGTGAAGGACTGCATGACCTAATCTGTCATTCCTTTCTCCTTGACATTGCAGGGATCTTGTATTGCACAATCCAAGATCTATTTTGAGCAATAAGTCACAGCCAGACAAACCCTTGAAACATTGTTGCCATTGGGGAGGGGGTGGGGGTGGGGGTGGGGGTGGGGGAAATACAGCAGCATTCTGTAAACAACAACACAACATTTCTCAGGTCTCTCACTCAGCAGCTTTAGCACAATGCGTTCACCATCATCACATGTAACTTAAATATAAATATTTCTTGTTCTTCAATCACGAAAAGGTCTGTGGCATTCAAATTCATTCTAATCCTTTGTTTGTCAGACAAACTTCTGGTCGATGGACATTATGTGTATGTATAAAATAAGCAAAAACCACAGTATTGGCAGATAAAGATTTAATCACCACGAAATGGGCAGGAAATATTTGATAATGTCTAAAGTCATCAACACAACATGATCAGAGAGTCGAGAATGATTGGCCAACTCGCCCAGTCCTGAATACATTCCACATCATGTATAACCTATAATGTAACACAATTTGTCTCTCTGATTGGACAGTGCAATGATGGTTAGTATGTAGCGGAAGACCAGACCTGAGGAGTACGTGGAGCATGTGTGATCTCACCTCACATCTGGGCATACACTGTCACCTATAGCATCACCAGCACAGCTCGCCCAATGTCTTTTACATGCCTCCGGCCCATAAGTTATTTGAAAAAATTGGATCTTGGGGGGGAAAATTACGCCAAAGTTTGAAACACCGACAAGCCATAATGAATTTGCCACGCAAACTCGTCATTAATCGCAAAACCATTCCGCTCTGCCCGTTACAATTAGAGCATTAATCAAGAGATGGATGGCGCAGGGTGACTGCACAGCTATGTCTGCCGCTAAAAACAGAAGCAAGAAGACGACACGCTCCGCCACATTCTCATCATGCAGCATCAAGTGCACACATACACACATACAGACATACATACACACACACATATACATACATACATACATACATACATACAAATATACACACACATACATGTACACATACATACACACACAAACATACATACATACATACATAAATGCACACACATACACATACATATAATGTAGGCATAGCTGAAGTGCAACCACAAAACAAGAATTCTACTGAGTGGGACTGCAGTGATGTTATTGAGAAGCATGTGTACATATACATGAAAGTCAGTCTGTGGGCATACACAATGGCATTTCTCTGCAGGTTTCATATGGTCCTGACTTTGGTATTGCTTTTTCCTGAGCTACACAATAAAGGGCCACTTCTGCTGCATAAATGATCACTCCATGAGAAACAAAAACACAAGTTGCGATTGAAACTTTTTTTATTCCCCCAAGATTAAACCTATGTCACACTGAAACCTCGATCATTTAAATTTTCATACGAAGGAAGAAAAGACTAGAAAATGTAGGTGTTCATTTTATACAGTTTCTTTACAATGGTAATATGTACGATAAAGGAAGCATGTTATAATCATTGTTACACAGTGATTATCACTATACATATCAATGCACTCAAGGGCCCACACACCTCAGTATGTACTCGTGAACAAATAGATGTGGACACTCATCTGGGGGCAAATACACAAAATACTATGGTACACAATATCAATATACAGACACAGACACACCATGGATGTACTAGCATTACACAGAGTCAGAAAGACAGACATAGGTCATACAGACAAACATTCAGTAATTTCCCCTTGCCAACCTCTCTGGTACACAGCCCCATGTATGTGTTTATGTGTATGCCCTTGGAGAAGGAAGAGAAGGGGGTTCTAGGGGAGAGAGAGGAGAGAGGAGGAGGGAGAGCTGGCTAGGGGATGCCAGGACTACGGCGGGAAACACACGGAAGAGGATGATTATGAAAAATTAAACTTCTGGTCTGCCTTTCCTGTTATTAGAGAAAGCTCAGAGCTTCAGCATTCCAAGCCATTCTTTTTCCTCCCTCTCTCCCTCCCCCCCCCCCTTCTCTCTCTTTCTCTCCATCTCTCTCACTCTCTCTCTTTCTCTCTCTCTCTCTCTCTCTCTCTCTCTCTCTCTCTCTCTCTCTCTCCCTCTCTATCCCTTTCTCATACAGAATAATTCTAGTGAGCCCATGAACATGTAAAAACCAACATTACTATAAAACTTAAAAGCGATTATTTGTATCAGACAATTATGTCAGAAAATTGCCAAACTGGCAGCACTCATGCCGGTGCAGATTTCACACGCTATGATGACCACCTGCATAGCTTTTAGCAGCAAACATGTGTACTAATATCAAAATGCCATACAGAGCCAATCAGCTCTTCTGTTTCAAAGGGTCTTTTCTTGACGAAGCACAATACCAATCCTAGCAAGAACCCCTTTAAGAACGGTAAAAGATCACGTCAGCGACAAACTCATCACTTTGCCATTAAAAGCATCAATATTTAAAGCTACTAAAGGGCAAATTACATTATGACAGGAATGTTATTACATGTACCAACTGTCACAAAGCTATTCATATGGATGGTAGCCATCTCAGGTTAGAGTTTGTTTATATGTAATGTAAGATTCACATATCACTTAAGCTTCTACAAAGGGGAAAGAGGCTGAAATAAGACTAAGGGAGTATCTGTGTGTATAAGGCCCAGAGAAAATATTGTTAGAGTGGCTGGAATGAGACTAAGGTGGCGTCTGTGTGTACTAGAGCCCAGAGAAAACATTGTTAGAGTGGCTGGAATGAGACTAAGGGTGCGTCTGTGTGTACTAGAGCCCAGAGAAAACATTGTTAGAGTGGCTGGAATGAGACTAAGGGTGCGTCTGTGTGTACTAGAGCCCAGAGAAAACATTGTTAGAGTGGCTGGAATGAGACTAAGGGTGCGTCTGTGTGTACTAGAGCCCAGAGAAAACATTGTTAGAGTGGCTGGAATGAGACTAAGGGTGCGTCTGTGTGTACTAGAGCCCAGAGAAAACAGCTTTAACCCAGAAGCTCTGAGGGAGAAGTAAGCAGATCTTAAGGGCCACTTGTTCTTGGAGAGCTGAAAACTATCTGTAGGACCGACCTTGTACGGTCAAACAGTCACCTAGAGCCGCTCCAGAAAGCACAGCCAATGAGGGGAACAGAGAGACACAGAGACAGAGAGACGGAGAGAGAGAGGGGGCAGCAGAAAACCAGCGGAAATAAAACACGGCGGGGAGAAATCGGGTGAAAAGGACTCGGCAAAAATTACGCAGAACGAGGAAGTAATGTCGCGTGATGTCATGAAATATTACTGGATTTTGAACGGCTAAAATGTGATAACCGAATCATTCACACCACATTTGCAGTTGTAACATCATTGTAGCGGGAGGAGTTAGTTGGGGGGGGGGGGGAGGAGGGAGTACAATGAAAATATTAAACGGGGGCCCAGGGCGATTTAAGCCACCACAATGCCGTAAAGAGCCCCCATCAATAGAAAACAGGACTTATTTATTATTTGTTTCCTCAATAGACGACAATAGAATACATGGATCAACCTCCGCAAATTCTGTGTGTATTTTTCCCCTAGAATGAACTGCAGTGGAACAGTAATTGGTTTCTGACATAAACTCAAATGGGAAGAGAAGTTGAAGCTCAATACCGCAAACCTGTAGAGAAAGACCGCTTAAGGGACAACAAATAGAGCTATTATATCAAAGCAGGTCATCTTTCTATGCACGTTTCTTTGATACCTGTTTCTGTGGAAAATATTCTTCAGAGAGAAACAAGAGACGTGGCCTTTACAAACAAGTGGCCTTTCTATCCATCTCAACTGGTCACTAGTCTCTAGTATGGTAGCTACAGGTACATGTAATAATCATGTATGCAATGGGTTTACAGCCAATTAACAGCATTTAATCTATAATTCTTATATTTCTCTGACAGACCATTCAAAATTGTTATGGTTCTTATAGCCTAGAGGCAGAGATCACAACTAGCATATATATATGTTGTGAGACACAAAAAAGTGCTGCTGAAAATGACTTTTCTGGTTCATAAGGGTTCGTCAATGGCCTGTCCCTTTTAGAAACATCTCCAAACTTCATGAAAGTTTGCATATATTTAGCACATATCTTTGGGATACCAATTTTAAATTTTAAGTTCAGAGGTACTATAAGTCCCGTATAATAAATACAAATCTCACTAGTTTTCACTGAGATTTGACTATTTTCGTGGTACGAAAAAAGACAGCTCGATCAATTATTGAACATTATATCCTCAAAACCGAATATTACGCTTTGTTGATTCCAGGGAAGGGTTATATAGCCACTCTCTCTCAAATGATGACAAAGTCAAGGAACTTTCAGAATTAGGTCCGCAAAAGGGACGGGCTACCTTTAAAAACAGGGTAGCCCTTTGGCAGGTCAAATCATACAATTTTGTAAAAACTGTGGGAAATGGAAGTAAATGCTGTATGAGAACTTCTATCCTGATGAGCTGAAAACTAACTTTGAGTGTGAATATAGCGATTACTTGATTTCGAGGAGGTTTCTGACAGGTTGTCTTAAACCTCCACCGCTCTTGTAGCCTTGAGGCCAAGACCCCCATCAGCACACATTGCGGTTCCCCAGTCCACGCTGTTCACAGTGATAAGCACAGTACTGCATACTGCGTATAAATGTAGACTATGGTTGCTATGATACTGCGCAGTTCAAACATGAACAAGGATAATTATTCACTTTTCCAGCAAATGTTTCTGAAGCTATGACTGTGAGAGTTCATGCACGTTATTGTAAGGGTATACTGCTGATTCCTTCCGAGTTTCATGACTTTTGCAAATTGGCCACCATGTCTTTAACATCCTCTGGCTCTCAGTAGACACAATACTCCTAGTTATAAGACTGATTATCTTACCTGTGATTTGAAGTGGTGAAATGAAGACAGTGAGAGTCCATTGGTAGCAGCACCAGATATGGGGAAGAGATAAAAAAAAAGGAACAATACATTAATCATCAACAGTGAATATGGCGCATACATTTACAATTTAAATTCTTAGTTGATAAAACCTTTCCATTCAATAATTTCTCAATTTATGTACTATTAATCAATTATTTAATTTGCATTTAGAGGCCCGAAATAAGTACAATTATTTTTGGCAGTTGGTTTTCACAAACATGAACTGGTAGTTTAAATAAGGAAAGAGTCTTGGAATATGTCATACATTTGAAGAAATCCTCATTTTATATTTTGCATCAAAATAACATTTCTGCATCTGAATGTTGACACTTCAAGTGTAAGCATTGGTAGCAAAAAATACACCTCTGCAGCTTTTCTCCAAGTCACCATGCCTCAACGATAACACAAATTTAAGCTGACACAATCACCCTAGATATCGCCTCCATATTCATATTTACCAGATATGCAATTGTCTGACAACTTTGAATTACATCGGCTACTCTTACAAAGCACACCAAAAGTGACTCAACATGGTTCGATGCCGGCCCATTCAACCTAAAAGCATATTACCACAAATCCACCTCCACTGCGACATGAAATTTCATTTGAATCAACGCTGGGATTATGCAAATAATCAAATTCTTCAAATTCTCTGGACAAAACGCTACTTTTTTTCTAGTTCAATCCGCTCAAGAGAGACCACTTTTTTCACCTCTTTATGCGTGGTTGATGGAGGCATAACTCCATGCATGAGTAGAGAGAGAAAGAAGGAGAGGGAGAGAGAGGGAGAGAGAGGGAGAGAGAGGGAGAGAGAGGGAGAGAGAGGGAGAGAGAGGGAGAGGGAGAGAGAGGGAGAGAGAGGGAGAGAGAGAGAGAATTGCTTCAGCTCAACCCCCCCCCCCCCCCCCCAAGGTCAAAAGTTGATCAACTGTCAACAGAGCTGGAATTTCCAGAAATGATAACGAGATATTACGGAGAGATTGGGTTGCAAATGCTGGGCATAGTTGGGATGAAGTAAGGTTACCATAAAGCCTCAAGCAAACAGCTTCACAATTCTCTTTCATATTTTCCAGCAAGAATCAAGATTTGAGAGTGGCCAGTAAGGATTTTACTCCTTCTGAAGAAGGTACATTCATATTTCTTAAAGGGGTACAAGACCCGGAAGGAATAGTTGATTTGAACACAACAGAGAAATTACAGTTCAAAAGATGTGTGACAACTTTGAGGGATATCTGACAAATTATACAAAAGATGATTGAGACTTCAGAGCGAAATTGTGCTATATAAGAAGGGATTATGATAATTGTTATCAAGTAATCACAAGATATAACTTCTTCTTGTCCCATATAGATAGGGAGTCACTTAAATATGATGTCATTGCCTGCATGTGACATGAGATTTAATGACCATCTATTATCAGTATTGTGGAGCTAAATACACACCATAACCTTTCAGTGAATAAGCATGATCAGTGTGATTCATTCTCATGGCTGGCATTTCAAGAAGCCATAGCTTTCTTATTTCTTTAAATATCTTCACAATTCCACAAACACTCTTTCCCAATTTATCTATTTTTTTTTTTTTTTGGTTATAGGTTATGTTCTTTAACCTGGAGCATAATTTGATTTGAAGGTTGACCAGAAAATGGTGTTATCTAGCCACATAAATACCTGGATGTATTCTGGCTCTATTAGTAGGGCTTTATTTACAAATTGACAGAGTCAGAATTGTCCATATTTTCTTGAGGTCGGGAACAGATACTCACAAAGCGCTTTCGGCGCAGGTGAAATGATATGGAAAGAGAACATTATGAAAAACATTACATGTAACAGTCATCGAGAACGCCTGTTCAAGAGCATGTTGACAGCGCAGAAACATGGGGATGATTTGGGGTTATCTTTCACAAATTATGACAGAAGTGGGAAATACGTCTGTTTTGATTACTAATAGACCACATCTTTGTCAAAGATATCAACAGGCTCATGAAGGATCATATGAGACTGCGATTGACAAGTTGCTAGTATTAATCTAATGAAATTTCCTCAGTATAAACTAAGCCTGAGTCATATCGATTTTTTCAGAAACCGGTGTTCGATGGCTTTGCGCCGATCGAACATCGATGCATCGACGGCACATTAACAAATTGTGTACAACGGATAGCGGAGTGCGAACGCCAGCGGTCGTGTACATTTTGCGTATTACATGACGTCATTCAGCCACTGCCAAGAGCCAATTTATGAATGAAAATATAGTAAGCATGCGCAGTGCAATCCTTCCATTTCCCCACACAGTATTCCACCAAAATAAGTGTGCAATTCTCTATCACCTCGTATCAAAATCGACCTAGAATTTCACTTTCCTTTATTTTATATGAGTTATGAAAGGTATTTTCGGAGAATCTATTTTCTCACCGATATCGCACATGTAAGCGAATTTCAATAACTTCTTGCTTTTCCGTCAAAATCTTAAGAATTAGCGTCAATATGGCATCGTGTAAGTTGTAACGTGTAACGTGCACAAAGTCAATTGGCTTCCGGGTTTCGGACAACGTGGCCAGATATCGTTATCGCTATCGATTAGCGACCACGTGGTCATGACATGATCTACGCGATGCACCAATCAGCGGTCTCCGAATCGCTGTACGAAGACGCTCTACCAGTCTGTTGGCAGCGTGTATGCAAATGAGCCTTAATGAGCGAACTTACGCACAATCGCCACTGTGCTGTTTCCGGGTTTTCACAACACACGATGCTATCCGTTGTACACAGTCTACAGACAAGTGTTCGTTGTGGCATTGCGCGGTATATAGTAGTGAACGAAAAGAAGCCAAGTATGTAGTAGCTGCTTGATCATCGAGCGACCAGTTCGTTCTCTTGATGTGCTACCTTCAAAACTCACAAAAGAGAGTAGGAACCAAGTAAGCAAATTAAACTAATTAAAAAATATTAAGATAAATTGTGTATAACAGGACTATCAAACAAAAGATTTTGTGCTTTCTAGTCAATTTGGTAATTTCGTCGATGCATCGAATTCATCAAAACGAAATCGGAGTTCGACTTCTTCGATCGAACACCGGCTTAATAATCGATTCGACTCAGGCCTAGTATAAACTGTTTCTGTTTTTGACGTAGTCATTCATGAAGTTGAGTGTAAGTGTGTGTGTGTGCTTGTGCGCATGTGTGTCTGTGTGTCTCTCTCTCTTTGTCTAAGCTTTTTTCTCTAGTTTCTTTACCTGCAAACATATGAGAAGTGAGTGAGATTTCATTACTTTCAATTATTTCAACATACTTCAACCAGCAAACTTCTTCTTCTCCATAACTTTCAATCCCAGCCAGTATTATTACCATGCTAAGCAAGAAACATCATCATATCTCTATCGCTGCTAATTTCTATGTCATGATTTGAGAACCTTTCATTCCTCAATTATAACCCTTGTTCTTACCCTATCTCTCAACATATTATGAGGCTCCTCACATCCTCCTCTCTACTACATAACCATAGCAACAGGTATCCCTTCCTCGTTGTGTTATCTGCAACAAAAACACATCTGTCTCAGTCTCTGCCCACTCTTTTCTCCTTCAGACTTTGGCCAGCCTCCTACCATGACGGTCTTCCTATGGAGACTTTAACCTCATCTACACAATCAGTGCATTGCTCTTTCCTAAAGGACTTTTCCACAAGCAAATTCAACTCACCCATTCCAATACTCTATTCTCAACCCCACCCCTACCCCTTCCTTGGGGTAGATTGCATCCCTTAAAACTCTTCCTCCCGACTCCCCCCCCCCCCCCCCTCCTTCTTTCCCTCTCCCTCTCTTTCTTCTCATACTCCCAAATTCAACACATCGGTCCTTCCACCGACCGGATAACCATGGCAACCGCATCCAGTGTTACTTTTGTTATTGGCAAGGCACTCATTGGGCAGCCTCTCCAAACACCGACCCCACTTATCTAATCAATACCTGGCCATTTACCCCCTGTTACAGATACTTAGCCCAGGTCCCACTGTGCCCTCCGCCCGATATTTGGGTTCACGGTTGGAAAGATACAGGCACAGAGGGATGGAGAGGTGAAGGGGAGAGAGGGAAGAGAAAAGAGAGATGGAGATGCAGGAGAGATGAAGAGAGTAGGGAGAGATGGAAAGACAGGGAAAGGGGGATAGAGAGGGGGGTAGGAGATGGAGATAGAGACAGAGAGAGATGGAGATGTAGGAGAGATGAAGACAGTACGGA
The DNA here is from genome assembly GCA_963669155.1 of Arbacia lixula. Lineage (NCBI taxonomy): Eukaryota > Metazoa > Echinodermata > Echinoidea > Arbacioida > Arbaciidae > Arbacia > Arbacia lixula. The sequence continues at coordinate 23,436,122 of OZ022588.1, forward strand.
GAGATGGAAAGACAGGGAAAGGGGAGAGAGAGAGAGAGAGAGAGAGAGACAGTGAGACAGAGAGAGAGATGAAGAGAGTGTGATGGGTGAAAGAGAGAGAGAGGGAGAGAGGGAGAGAGAGAGAGAGAGAGAGAGAGAGAGAGAGAGAGATGAAGAGAGTGTGATGGGTGAAAGAGAGAGAGATAGAGAGAGAGAGAGAGAAATCTTAACATGCAAGTGCACTAAGCCAGAAACAGATATGTTGTAGTAATGATACTGATGTATTATCCACCATCTGTAAGTATCCTTGATGAGGTTAAAAAACTTGATAAAGACATTTCTCATGTTTTCCTGAAATTATTTCAAAAAGAAACAAAACACAACTTGAAGCTGTTCTTTGACTTTAATGAAAGAAATCATAAAACAACCTCTCACTTTAAAATAATAGAAATCCTTTCAAGTTGTGTCATGAACTCTTTACATATCAATGGCACATTGTTCGTAACCACATGTACCCAGAAGAGCAGCATTTTGACTGGCAAAGAATGAAGCAATGTCAACGATACTGTGACTGAATGTACCAGTAAGTGATGTGAGATAAGACAATTTAATTTCTCTCTGACTTGCCTATGATTCAATCACAATACGCTCATCACTCTCTCAGCGCAGTATCTCTAAACAATCAGCTGAGCTCTCGTCAGGCCTGGTACCTAGTTAACCTTCTTATTCCTGACTTGACAAGGAGGAGAGACCTGCGCGCTATTCGCTAATGAAGCAGACTGTCATCCACAACAGAGACTGGTAATAATCCGCGGGTGTAATTACCACTGAAAACAAATACCACGCAGAGACTATTGCCTTTCATGTAGTGAGTGACCAGCTCTGCCCTGGGGCTGCAGGTACATGTACATGTACAATGCTGAAGCTGCCATCAAAGACTCAAATCCAATGCAATTCAACAACCGCAAGTTCAGCCGTTATCTCTTTGCCCATGCCTACGATTGGGATCCCCCTTAATCGTCGACTCTTATTTTTAATGTCAAGTCATCTTACTCACTGTGCCATGTTCAAATTCAAGTCTTTTTAAATATGTACATGTACTGGTATGAATGGAGATGGTGCACAGGATGCAGAGCTGCCTTGGAACACTAACAGTCCTCTTGATTCACTGCAGAGAGGCGCATCCACAATGACATGGCAAAACAAGAAACACACATGGACTTGGCCAAACCTGCCAATCATACTCGACATGTTTGCTTGATTTCCTCTCTCTAAATTACATAATCTCTCTCTTGTTTCCTGCTGGCATCCTGAGCAGGGTATTAATCACCTACAAATAAGGTAAATCTTCCTTTCAACTCCTCTGTGACCCCCCCCCCCCCCCCTCCTGCTCAAGCAGGTGTGGGTATGTACTGACAGTGTGCTCACTGATTGTGTAACACAACTCTACAGAGGCTTTATCAACATCTATGGTCTCCTCACACTAAACACAGATTATTTCTTTTCTATTTTCTAAATGACATCCTAACAGTATTAATACTTTATCAAAATTGTAACGGATCAACATGATGATGCTTGAGGATAATTATTTATGTGTGATTAATTAATACTTGTAACATAAACAGGAAATATATTCATCCAATCTATTCACCATTTGCCATTTGGTCAACATTTGCATTGTATTATTGTTCATCCCAAAGCCAGGTCTAAGAAATGGCTAGTCGGTTAACCGCCGCTTTAAGCCCGTCTCTAAATGTTCATTGCTGCCGAAGCACGGTATTTAAATCCTGAACTTGCCCCCGTTCTATTGCCTTCTCGGCTGCTGCAACGTGTTCCTGCCCCTGCCCAATAACTCAGCCTGACAGATCAGCTGAGGAGCTAGAGACAGTGTTAACCTTGACGCTGGTCCCATCATCATCATCATGTAACCAGGGCCCTCTTTCATACGCACACAAAATGCTGTATATAGGATCACATATCAGATCATGCTCTCAATCAATTGATATAGATTCTAACATTGGGCCCTCTTCATACTTGAAAAAAAAACACAATATGCAGAGTATACGACCGTGTTTCAAATCAGGGATTCATTAATACAACATATTGTCTTAACTTGATCCTACAGTGGTTCCATCATTACTACAGTGTCTATATATAACCAGGCCCCCCTAACATACACAAACATAAAGTTCTATACAAATTTTTTTAAATACAAAGTTTTTATTTGTTTTTTGTCATTTTATGTGGCAATCTGTTCACATTTGATACTGGTTCCATCATCCTTAATAACAGCACACATGTGCTTTGATGTAATGTTCTATAATAATTCCTTCTCTGTCAGACTCCACACTTCCACACTGCCCTATGGCAAATGGTGTGTATTACTAACTTTGCAAAACATGCTTCAATGGCATATAGAAAGTAGACCGTTCTGATCCTGTCACTTGCCACCCACAAAACTACTGTTACAATGTAGAACTTCATGTAAAGGTCCATTCATACTTAACACAGCTGGAATAATATTGTCACAGAGACCTTGATAATGTTCCACAATAGAACAGCTTTCTTTCCCGCATGTAAATAGAGTCGAGCACACCAATCCTTAATGTTACTTTAATATGAAATTGTATACTCCAACTTTTTCAAAATAAATTTAGATTTTTTTTTTAGCATTTTGAGCTATTGCATGAACGGTGTGCATGTAGAATGACAAGTTGATGATATTAAGAGATGCTACAAACATCATTGACTATCCCTAATAGCCATAATAACACATATGGAAGACACATCCTTTCACACGGCATAATTAATCATGACTTCATATATTCCAAACCATATGAAATAATGATTGCATACTCTGCTACAGGGTTCATGTGAAATGGGGGGCCTTGTTAGCCGCATTACTGCCAATCTATGACAATATCGTTGGGGCGGGGCGGGCCTCTCTCCATAACACAAGTCCAGCGATTGTGAGTGCTAAATGCATTTGGGAATTGCAGAAATGCCCAGTCAAAAGTTTGCGAAGAGGAGAGTCGCTCCTTTCTATTTTTTTGACCATGGACGAGACGAGAAGGGGAGGGGGAAGAGTGGAATCCAGTGACAGCACCACATGTAAATAAGATGAGGCTAAATCTATCTAAGACATGTTTTCACATACTGATACTAGGACCAATGCCAGCTTCAAAACTAATATTAGCTCCGTATGGATGCAACTCCCAAGAAATGAACAAAAGCCCCAAAGGCCAAACACATTATCTGAGTTTACATTATTATTCTGCATTACTTTGTGGTAGTTTCATTGCCCTGTGCCCCTGGAATTATGTTTATCCACTGGTATAATGTGCTCTTCTTAAGTAGTACAGTATTTAAAAGAACACGCACATGTCACAAGATTTACATTTTTGTTATGTGAGTGTTCACGGAACTAAGCTCAGTATTTGTTTGTGCCATGCCATCATGCCATGTTTTGACATGCTATCTTTAATTCTGAGTTTAATAATCATTTAATCATCAATAAATAAATGTCTCGAAAAACGACTACACTCGCTAGGCTGCCGCGTGGTGCGAGACCAGACGAGCACTTTGCACCAACACCACCAAGTCGCGAAAATTGGTACCAGTTAATTTTCCACTTGAGTGGAGACCAGGGGTGAGGGGGAAAAGGGGTGGGGTGAGAGGGATGAATGGATGGTACTGGTAGGGTGTCATGAGGAACAAAATTAAGCAGTATCTCCACCTTCTGTCCATCAGCTCTTAACATTTTAATGTGTCATGAGTGTATGTTTTCATCAGTACTGCACACAACTTTCATTGGTAAGCAATTTCTTTGGGACATGAAGAGCTAAAGGTCTGCTAATTTCATTTTCATCCTTTTTTTCCCTATAAATCTGCATTTTTATTCTGGCAGATGTATGTTTTATGAGGAAAGAAAGACTGGTCATAGTGATGGAAGTAAATTACAAATGGTTGATAGTGCTAGGCCAGCAAAGTTTGCACTACTGCTGCTGATCAAGGAGAAATGACATATTAAATAACACATTTATTGTAACCCTCACACTACCAAGTATGGTTATTCCCATTGGCTTGCTACACTTCTGCATGTCAATGATAATGAGAGGGTTAAAGATCAGACAAGATAAAAGAAAACAAGGACTTGAAAGATGCTAGACCCTCCCTCCCACACTGCACTCCACCCCATCTCTCCAATACGACATATACATCAGCGCAACCTCAGCCAAATCATCTCATCTCAAACTATTATTCAAATCAAACAGAATTGAATTAATTTCTGACGTCTTTCTCTTGCTCGCTCTATTAGCCGGCAGGGACTCTGCTCTGCTCACGACAGCTCAACCATACACTGGCTAAACTCTTCATCTAAATGCACATATGCTTTACATATTGTTCCGCTTTGAATCATATATTTACAGGTGAAGATTTACTGTGTCTTCATCCACGATGGGATTTTCTAACAAGAAATTACCGGCTCAGGCTCAGTTTAAGCTCCTCCATGCATTTATACTTAACTTTAAATATCAAATTCAGGAATGGAGATCAACTAAGAATGCACAGCAACATCTGGGTTGAACTCATTAGAAGACAGAGAAATACTTGATATTTTGACTATAAGCAACAACAAATTGACTAGGAGCAAGTGTAAAGTCATTAGTTTCTGAAAATGCATCCTTCAAAAATATACATAATTTTTTGCAAACTACAGATTTTTTTGTGGTTCTTGATTCAAGTGATTTATCTTTTCTGTGTATCTACATAAATGTCAATCTTGGCTTCCAGTCCATCATAGTTTGGGACACTTGTTATGATGAATATCATGATGTTTTTTCTAATACATGGGGAACATTTCATATTTTTGTCACTTTATTAATACCTGATCTGAGTAATCGTTTTCGTCAGAAAAAACAAAAATACGACTTTGCAATCACTTCCTTTCAGTAGCATATTCATATTCCCTCTTTTTATTACTCTTACTGTGGATTTATGTCAAACTTGGATTGACGAGAATAGAAAATCCCTTCCAGGAAGTCGCAACGTCTATTCCTCATTTCACCTGTGGGCTCACTTAATATCCATTTGACATGACCGCGTTGTTGACTCGTTGTGTGAAGCACGCCAGCCAATCTTCTACGACTGTTTTACCCCCGCTCATTATGTGCGGCAATATCGCCAACATGAGCAACTTGTTATGTATGCAAACAGCTAATTAGCAAGGTTAGTGGCAACAACATCCACTAATAAGGTCACTCTCTACCTCCAACGTTGATTGCTTCTCCAGAGACCATGTTTTAAAAAAAAAAAAGTTTTATCGCCATAAAAGGCGGGGAAATACATCGGTGGCGTATTCCCATCCGACATGGCAGGATTCACTTATTTGTGGATTAGGCTTTCTAATCAACGTGAACTCTAATAGCCCCTAACGGTCTTGATAAAACAATGAAATTACGCCCAGGCTCCCAATAATGGCTTCTTAATGGATCCACGATCAACCACGCATGAAATCTTGCTCCATGTAGCACAGAGACGCATGCATGGGACTATGGGAGATGATTAGCCCACAGCCAACAGCAGGCACACGCACACACACACACACACACACACACACACACACACACACACACACAATCATGCGCAATTATTTAAAGAAATTGTAAATGCTTTTAATTCTTTTTCATTATACCTTGTACGGACTGGGAAGCGATTCCATTAGTACAGAAGAATTCAACTGATTTTTTGTTTGTTTTAAGCTCTGCCAATCAATTACAATAAAATCTATGTTGTGGGTTGTGGTTGTGGTGTCGGAAATAGAAGTATACAGAATAGAAGTCATAGTAGAAATCAGAGTAGAAGTAGTACCGTTAGTAGTAATAGTTGCAGTAGAAGTAGTAATAGTAGTAGTAATGACAGTAGTAGTAGTAGTAGTAGTAGTAGTAGTAGTAGTAGTAGTAGTAGTAGTAGTAGTAGTAGTAGTAGTAGGAGGAGGAGGAGGAGGAGTAGGAGTAGGAGTAGTAGTAGTAGTAGTAGTAGTAGTAGTAGTAGTAGTAGTAGTAGTGGTAGTAGTAGTAATTAAGCCTAGTAGTAATAGTAGTAGTAGTAGTAGTAGTAGTAGTATAGTAGTAGTAGTAGTAGTAGTAGTAGTAGTAGTAGTAGTAGTAGTAGTAGTAGTAGTAGTAGTAGTAGTAGTAGTAGTAGTAGTAGTAGTAGTAGTAGTAGTAGTAGTAGTAATAGTAGTAGTAGTAGTAGTAGTAGTAGCAGTAGTAGTAGTAGTAGTAGTAGTAGTAGTAGTAGTAGTAGTAGTAATAGTAGTAGTAGTAGTAGCAGTAGTAGTAATAGTAGTAGTAGTAGTAGTAGTAGTAGCAGTAGTAGTAGTAGTAGTAGTAGTAGTAGTAGTAGTAGTAGTAGTAGTAGTAGTAATAGTAGTAGTAGTATTGGTAATAGCAGCATTAGTAGTAGAAGTAGCAGAACCAGCTCATAAATCCCCCTGAGCCTATGTGTATTTGTTTTCACTATGCAGCATTTAATAAGGGATTCCCCCACAGTGTGCATACTACATATGGTTACATGAGCAGCTATTAGATTAATTACACCATGATAATAACTTGTTCCACTTCGTTACTCTTTACAACATAGATACAACTGTATCTCAGGTCCCTTTTTCTCACATGGTCACTTTTGTTATTTGCTGGGGAGGGGGGAGGGAGGAGGGGGTGTTCTTGTTTGCATTTCCTGGGGTCCATGGCATGCTCTCTGATGCCCTTTTTATAGTGCGCTCAGACTTACCCCGCTTCAGAAGCGGGGTAACTTTAGCTCGGGGTAAGTCCTTTTATACTGCTTTTTTCGACCACCCATGACGGGAGCGAGACCGCACTAGTTGCCGTGGTAACGTACTGCCCCATCAGCCGTCCTTGCCGCGAGCGCGCCCCATCTCAACTGTGCTTCCCGTGAGTGCAAAAATTGTATACGTGCACTCGCATGCGCACGTGCTAGCGTATAGCTCCGTGTGTTCTCGTGTGAAGTTCATCGTGTACCGATCCTCGTGTTTCACTTTTGGTTTTTGTATTACTCGACTCGCGCGAAGTTGGAGCATGAATAGCTCCTCATCGCTCTCCCACTTCTTTCCTCTCGATGTTTTATCATCTTTCGACATGCTTTACGTGCGGATTTTCCTTCTTCTTTTTTTGCTATCTCGGCTGAAAGAGAATACAGTACACGGCACACACAGAGCTAACGTGAGGAGGCGCGAATGTTTACAGCTATAGCGTGCTTTGCGCTTGTACGTGGGTAACCCGGAAACGGAAGCGGCGTACATATACCGCACAGTCCGCACTTCCAGTTCATGGGTCACTGATTTTAGTCCGCGCTAAGTCGAGAGACCTTTTATAGTGACGTTAGCTCGGGTCTGATCCGGACCTGATGCGGACCTGACCCTCCTCTCAGCTAGGACTAACTTTAGCTCGGGCTAAATATTTTTCGACCTTTTATAGTGAGAGTTACCCCGGATCAGGTCCGGACCTGATCCGGGGTAACTCTCACTATAAAAGGGGTATTAGTCCCTGTGTAGCTCTCTGCAGAGTGGGCACTATCAGATGCTCTTTGTTTTAAAAAGATTTAAAGAATTTGTTTGCATTGGCCATGCTAATGCACTCTGAGTCCCTGTGTATATGACAGGGGATTCCCCACAATGAGTGTGAATACTACAGAATAATGATGTGTGCCGTTTCATAACATTTGTAATGTTGCTGGACACTACATGTGTGTTTCTAGGAACAATCAGCATGATGACATTATCACAGCATGGCGCAAATAATTTTGATATTTGCCTAACTATTTATCACTTCCTGTCCAAATAAGAATCCATTAGATAAATTACACCAGGATAATAACTACCAATGACAACATGTTTTGTTCTGTATCATTACTCTTTACAGCACAGACGCGACTCCAATTGATTGAGTTCATCCAACAAATGAATATATATATTCAGTGAAATTTTGTATTTTATTTTATCAATGAAACTAAGCCCTCCCCCCCCCCCGTCCCATCTCTCAGTATCCTTTTCCTCTTGTGTATTTTACGCCCCCCACCCCCCCCCCCCACCCCCCCCCAAAAAAAAAAAAAAAAAAAAAAAAAAATAATAATAATAATAATAATAATAAAATAAAATAATAATAATAAAAATAAAATAAAAATGAAATAAATAATAATAAAGTAATATATAATAATAATAAACAAAAAATAATAATATATAGATAAGTAAATAAATATCCCCCAGTTTTCATCTAAGCATTCCAATATTTAAGCGCAAAGTAAAGGATATCAAAACTTTATGTCAAAACCTGAACATAAACTTTCTCTCTTCCTCCTCAAATGATGATCTACCACAATACCAGTACAGTTGAATGAAATGTTAGTGCTTATCTCCTAGTTATCATGTTAAAGACAGTCAGTCCCTTTTTCAGATCACCACAAAACCATCGAAACATTGGCAAAACATATAGAGAACTGTTAGCAAGCTCTATATTCACAATTTGAAACTAATACGTAGTGTAAAATTCAAATAATGCACGTAAACAACGTCTGATTAATAGTCTTTACCTCAGGCTCTTAGCAGTTTGTGTTGAAATATCTGCTTTATTGATTAATCTTTTTATTAAATTATAAAACGCATTATGAAAAAAATTGTTCTATGAAAGGAATCATCTCCAAAGTTTGGTAGTTACTCATAAAAATAGGATTTCACACACGCATAATAACCACATAGATACTGTAACAAAGACTAATACTTTTTTCGTGGTACGAAAAAAGTTGGTTTGAAATTTAACGGCTGAAATTTTTTACATATACACAAAGCTTCAACATGCTATATTCTTAGAAATGGTGTTGAATCACACTTTCTTCAATTTACGATCGTGATAGACGATTTAAAATTGTAAGCTTGCAAAAGGGACAGACAATCTTTAATGAATGAAACCAATATGACTCCACTACAGACGTTACGCTGGAACAGAAAAATCTCTTTTTATTTTAAGGCTCAAGGTGATTAAGCCCCTGCTATACTTAAAAAAAAATCTTCTCAAAATAACCTAAGAATCCCCATTAAATGAATTAGATTTCTAACAGGATATAATGTACATGGTGCTTGTTTCATGACATTTGGCCTAAAAAGAGGCCCCAGGAATAAATATTTAAAATGTGAACATGTTTTCCTCCTATCCCCCCCCCCCACCCCCTCCCACGTACCCTTCCTTGCTGCCCCTTCCCAAACCTTCCCTCTTCCCTCGCACCGGGTCTACAGGGATCGCTCCCTGATTGGATTACAGCGCGGGTTACGCTCCATGACCGGCTGTTTGTAAGAAGCCATCCCGTCGCGGGATCATCCCCCCAACTATCACTTTGCCTTAGTCCATTCCCTTTCCCTCCGTATCCCCCGGTTCGCTGGGTCTGTCCGTGTCTGCTTCACACACTGCCTGGTGAGTGGGGGGCGGGATGGCAGTCACATTGAGTGGGACTGACTTGCCCTCGGAATACTTCATGACTGATAGACGGCAGACTGGTAAATGGAACACATTGGCAATGAACTTGGGGATGGTTTCACAGACTCTGGTCAACTCTAATACCAATACTAGTATGAGAATCATACCAATTCCAATACTACTATACCATGACTACTACTACTACTACTACTACTACTACTGCTACTGCTACTACTTCTACCATCACTACAACTACCACTACCATTACTACTACCACTTCCATTACTACTCCCGACTACTTCAAATATTACTTTCACTACCCCTACTTCTACCGTTACTATTACTGCTACCTCCACTACTACTACTACCTCCACTACTACTACTACTACTACTACTACTACTACTAATAATAATAATAATAATAATACTCCTACTATCAATACCACTTTTAAAATACCATGGTTGATATAGATTGAACTGGTACTTAGAATATAGCAGATATAATTCAAGTCAAGTCTCCCTGGAGCAAATAATGATATATGTAATACAGCACTTGGCAATGTGAAAGAGCATCCTTCATCATAGTTTGGACCTATATCACGTACAGTAAAACACTAACATTTCTATGAATGATTGCTACATGCATTTACACTCTGCTTGTCGACATGTACATGTCCTCACAGGACAAGATTACAGATGAAGTTGGTGAGACAAAAATCGATGCCATAATAATTGAAACTTGGTCACTTGACTCGGCTACCATCTCTGTAAGAAATCCCCTCCCCGGCCCAGGGTAAGTCGAGTCTGATTGGATTACCGTAACTCGTTATGCTTCGTGACTTCATGTTTATGCGACGCCATCCATTGAGACCGCGGCCAGACGATCGTGTTCCGTGGATGTGGCTGGGAACAGCTGCTGCTAGGCCCTAATCCCCAACGTGCCCTCTGCTGCTCCAACACATACACACATACATGTACCTGCCATGGCCGGAATAGCGAGCCTCAGCTGGCAGCTTTCGTAGATATCGGTGTATGGGACTGAAGTGGCTTTCTCCTCGCTCGGCAGATGCAATAGAGCACAATACACATCTCAACCCTTGTAACGTCAGACAGAATGCTGCTCTATTAAGATGCTCTAATTGCACATATAGGGTTGAGTTCTCTCATCATTTCAAGTCCAGCTTATATTTGATTAAAGGAATGCATTAGAATAGAACTATAACCAAAAAATAAATGGCATTAAATCTGCAGCACCTCTGTACACTGTACATGTACATATTCATTTGTCCAGGCAAAAATAAAAAAAGGAGTTTGTGGAGGCTACATCATGAAACCAACAAAGCGAGCCAAGCTCACATCAGCTTGAAAGTGAGAGAATGTTTATGAAGTGATAAAACTAGGCAATTTTTTTTTAAAAAGTCACCTATAAAAACCTATAAAATGTAACCCGGACAATGGGAACATCTTTTAATAGGACAATCATAAAAAGACCCATCTTTATGGGAATATGAAGCAAAAGCTCACAAAGATGAAGCTATTGTCTACTCTCCATCTATAGGCCAATTCATTTGTGGAAGATGTGAAGATGAGGGGAAGTCCCATTTTCCCACTGCAATCTCCGCACACCGGTACAATGAGATGATGAGACTAAAAAAAATGTAACTAAAAAGTTAACTTTTTCACACCACCATTTCCCCTTGAAATTTGGAACAATCAGGACGGTCAGACTATGGGAATATTTCTGCGGAATTCACATGTAATACACACAAACCTCACAAGGAAGCTATTATCTATCACACACAGGCTTAAACATTTATAGTTATGAACATAGCTCTATCCAAAAAATTCTGTAAATTTAATGTGAATACAACTTAGAAATAGGTTTTCTGAGAAGAGACTGAAGAGACTTCTGTTTACCAGAACTACCACTTTTTGACTTCAAGTTCCTACAATCATTAAAGTCTTCTCTTACACTTTCCTCCTAAGTTCCATTTCAAAACTCAAAAACTTAACTTTCTATTGTTCTCAACTGCGGTTCAGATAATGTGAGAAAAAGACGTTTCTTCTGAGAAGACGTGTGAACGATGCCCATTACATCCTGTCTACAGAAGCTTCAGACTACTGCACTGAATGAGAGAGAGACATTGAAACTGAAAACAAAACAAGTACTTGAGGTCCTTCAGATACATGAAGGCTTCATGAGGACCGTTTTCATCAGAGCAACATTCCCGAGGAAAGTCTGATTGGGCAAGTTTTTAATTCAAGTCTTAACGAATACCTACATATTGGTATCGACCTTACACTTTCTATAGTAAAAGGGGACACCCCTCCCCCCCCCCCCCCCATCAGATTTGTCTGAAACTTCTGTTCTATCATTGTCCATATTAATAATTATATCGTCCTCTTGATTAAATGCAATATTCAGCATTCAATTATGCCTCTCTTGTATACAACACCTGTCTGGACACAACAGTTTTTAAAAAGGACAGTTTTTTTTTTAATTGAAAACATAATTCAACATGTTAATAAGCCTCTGTTCACATCAGCGTTGAATTATTACCTAAACACAACAGCTTAGTTAAATACACATGATAAATGCTGGCTCAACATACGTAAGTACATGGTTGACTCTCTTAGTCATAAAGATACAGTGCCCATTCATCAATTGGTTATAATGGTTAACAAGCACACAACAGCTTAGTTAAATATAAATAATGAAAGCTTGCTCAATACATACACATGGTTTACTTACTCAGTCATCAAAGAGATATTCATCATTTGGTTGAAATAGTTAACTTACTCTTTTAATAAAATACATAGAGCCATTCATTATTTCTATAGAAGCCAACACATGGGTGTGACAAGAGATAAAGTGCAAGTTGGAATAGTCCATCAATATCATGATCCGTCAAGGCCGTGTGTCTGATGATTAAATAATTAATCAACAAAGTAACATATTTCTGATTTATTACACAAATATTCATTATGGAAAGCAAACATGTTCCAATCCCTGGTAAAATATGTGAACTCATTACACCAGTATTAACTTTGCAGAGATAGTACGGACGAACAAGTGATTGTCTTTTTCCAATTGTATACAGAGCTTAAATGATTAAATAAACATGATAAATGCATTCCACTATGATAACACTTTTTATAGTAAAAAACAAGAAGAAAAGATTGTTGCAGTAACCGGCATTGGTGTTTAAGTTTACGAAACTACATCTCCATGATTTGAAATCATTTGGTATTTTGTATGCAACTGCTTTACTTCCTTCATAACGCCCTAATACAACACTAACTGTGTAATCATATCAGCACAAGACTGGGAGCCAGAGGGAGGGAGGAGGGGGGGTGGAGAGAAAGAGGGAGAATAAGAGCGAGAGAGAGAGAGAGAGAGAGAGAGAGAGAGAGAGAGAGAGAGAGAGAGAGAGAGAGAGACAGAGAGAGACAGAGAGAGACAGAGAGAGACAGAGAAAATGAGAGAGAGAGACAGAGGGAGGGAGCAAGAGAGAGACAGAGAGAGAGGGAGACAGAGAGATAGAGACAGATAGACAGAGAGAGAGACAGAGAGAGTGACAGAGAGAGGGAGACAGATAGAGACAGAGACAGAGAGAGGCAGAGAGAGAGAGAGAGACAGAGATAGAGAGGGAAACAGAGAGATAGAGACAGAGAGACAGAGACAGAGACAGAGAGAGACAGAGACAGAGACAGAGACAGAGACAAAGACAGAGAGAGATAGAGAGATAGAGACAGAGAGACAGAGAGAGAGAGACAGAGAAAGAGAGAGAGACAGAGAGAGAGAGATAGAGAGATAGAGACAGAGAGACAGAGAGAGAGAGAGACAGAGAAAGAGAGACAGAGACAGAGAGAGAGACAGAGAGAGAGAGATAGAGATAGAGACAGAGAGACAGAGAGAGAGAGACAGAGAAAGAGAGAGATAGAGAGAAAGAGAGAGAGAGAGAGAGAGGAAGGATTAAACAGTTATCCCAGCTATGTCTGGACTCCCTGCTGGACCCCCTTTCTTGGGGGCCACCCTTATCTTAAAGGAGCCCTCACCCCCACCCACGCTGCTACGCCAGGCATGTTGGTTGGCAGCAACCCCCAGCCCTTACCATCCCTAACCACAGTCAAACCAAGAAGCCTCTGCTTTACTCAAAGGGGGAAGTTCATCTGAGAGGGGTGCTTTCAATAAGCACTTGCTTACTTGTTTAACCCTTATATTCTTGGTCTTTGAAATCAATATTGGCTTATCACACATCTTCATGACAATGGTAATGAGAGAGTTAGGTGGTATTCTCAATCTACAATGGCTCTTCATAGTCTACGGTCTTGCATCGCCGTTTCTATGTTTTTAATCTCTGTTAAAAGCACAGGGTAGCACTCAACAAGACATTGCAAGAAACACTACTCTGCACCCCCTTTAAAGTTGAGTTGAGACTAGAGGCTGTGCTAATGTTTCTGCACATGCTATAACTCGCTGTACCATCTGTTTTAAGTTTAGCTTAGCCCAAGACCAAGTACAAATAAAACTTAAGATATTGTCACATTTTTAGCAAATCCTTTCAAGTGTATGTTTATAACTTAGACATGGAATGGCTTTTCTTTTTGTTCTTTAAATTATTTCTATCAGTAGTCTGCCAGTTTTTAGTCCAATGATTTGACTAGCCGAAACGGACTACATGTAGTACGGTAAAGATCCGTACTACTCTGCCTACCATAATTTGTATTTGCCATTGGCTGGTGCTAGATATGACCGCTCAAGCACATCTTTTTCAAATCTGCATATCAAGAATTATATTTCATTACGCAGTACATACATGATTTAGAAATGTTTTTAAGGCAAGTGAAGCCCTAGAATCATTTCTTGATTAATTTGACAAATTTCAATTGTGCAAATGATTAAGGAATGAAGGAATATATGGGTTGAAAACTGAAAAATTGGAGAATGATTTTCGATGCAGTCTGGAGAAAGTCAATCAAATTAGAATTCATACTAATAATATCCTCAAAAGCCCAGGAAACAGAAGTGGATTGATGTTGGTCTTCCAATGAGTGTAGATGAATGGGTATGGTACAAGTCTATGGGCATGGAAGAGGGTCAATGCCCTGCAAGGTGCACCTTGCGCTTACTGTCACAATTTACAGCGTGCGCACTACATGGACATTACACGCTTCTCGTTATACACTACCGGTGCTCCATGCATGAACCTAGCTCCTCATCACCTGCTCTACACATCGCTACTGTATGGCCCACTCATAGTCTTTTGTGTATGTCCTCAAAGATGTATTTGAGCCAGCTATAGATGAAATATCCGACATTAACACCTGCTCTTAAATTCATCTTTTCAGACCAAATGGTTTAATATATCATTAATATTTTAGTGAAGGCCCTACACATAAGACTCTTGCATACTGAATAACAGTTGAACCAGCTACATTTACCATCCGAAGTACTGCCGATGACTGATATGTATACAAAGAGCTTAGAGTTCATTCTCTATCATGCTTTTGCTGCAGCACAGATTTAACTGAGCCACTTCTTCAAAACAACTGCTTTTAAAAGAAAAATAGTGTCTAAATGATGTCTTGACTCGCTAGTTGTATGGGGAGGCATGTGCAAACAAATGGTAGTTAGTCTCTTCAGTTCCAGACTCATCGACTCAGACTCACTCTCTTACGCTTACACTCACTCACTCATTCACACACTATCAGCAAACTAACACAGACATGGACATCACATACAGCTCACACCATCACATTTTTGGACCACTACCCTCCATTTCATTAAAAAACTCGCAAAAATGTATGAAACACCAGACTACAACAAGTCCGGCATTTAAGTGGAGGGGGGGGGGGGGGGGGGGCAGGAGACACAGAGGGTGGGGTTCACCGGAGTGCATACACAGCGCGCCAAGTCTCCATTTAGACCCACGGAGTAAATATGATTTCCACCCTTGTCTCATTTCTGCATAAACTGGATTACCGGTATCTGGGTCATGGCACTGGTATTCGAGGGATCGCGTTACTGCAGAGTTTAACAAGCTACATTTATATAATTTCAACACAATTATCGTGATCGCACTGCCACGGAGGGTTACTTTACAAGCCCAGGCTACATCCAGGCGTAACGGAGAATACCTCTCGCAAGATACGTCTTGGACATTCCACAGATATGAGCAATCCCTCCTACTTAACTCCTTCTATGCCAAACTCAATGCTGCTCAGTGGGACTTAAAGGGTTACTAAAGTAGAAAAATAAGTTCCAACTAATCTATGTAAAATTTCCACTGAAAACGAATTGCACATTTGTTTGCTGCAGTAAAGTCTCATTTTGCGTTATTGCATTCACCTGTATCTTGTCATTCAGATTCAATGGATGGAATGCACTTTGAATGTATTAGTTGTTGCTACTCGGACAATCCTCGGACAAGCTTTGGGGTTCCCATCGGTAACATATTGTTTGAACGGCGTGAATAAAATATTTTATTCACGCCATTGGCATTTATGGCATTTTGACTTTTCTGACGTCACTCGAGGCATGTGTGTTTTCAAATTTTCGTCAAAATTAGACTTTATTGCGGCAAACAAATGTAAAATGCATTTTTAGTGGATAATTTTATATATATTAGTGGGAACTTATTTTTCTAATTTAGTAACCCTTTAAAGATAGCTTGTCTCACTTGCACGTCAAAAAATTAAATTTTGTAAAAAAAATATGGTAAAAATAAAGAAGGTTATTGATCAGAACTTTCCTCCCAATAATAGAACTGGAAATTGACTACAAGCGAAATTATAGCGATTGTTAGATTTTGAGGTGGTTTTGGGCGGGTCGTCTGAAACCTATAGCACAGAGACCGGAGACTGCTGTGTGCTATGGTCCATATCAGTCCACTCCATTGTGCATGCGTTCAATGGGAGCTATGCCCACATCACGCGCTGACAGGGACAATACAATTATGAATGGAAATGCAGACTATGATGCTCGTTGTGTTTCAAAAGTAAACAAGGATAGTTTTTCACTTTTCCTAAAATGTTTGTGAAGCTATGACTGTGAGAGTTCATGCACATTGTTGTTAGGGTATACTGCTGATTCCTGCCGAGTTTATCATGACTTTTGTAAATGGGCCACCATGTCTTTAACATCCTCTGGCTCTCAGTAGACACAATACTCCTAGTTATAAGACTGATTATCTTACCTGTGATTTGAAGTGGTGAAATGAAGACAGTGAGAGTCCATTGATAGCAGCATCAGATATAGGAAAGAGATAAACAAAAAAGAATAATACATTAATAATCAACAGTGACAATGGTGCATACATTAATTTCAATTCAAATTCTGAATTGATAAACCTCATATATTCCATTCAATAATTTCTAAATTAATTTACCAATAATCAATTGTTCTATTTATAAGGATCGTGGTTCGGGGTGTCTGTTTTATGACATCATGTTTAAGAAGTAGCCCCTACCCCCCCCCCCCCCTTCCCCCCTGCTAAAAAAAAATGTATTTCTTTCTCCCTGGTGCTGAGTGTGCACACAGGCACCTAAATGATTTCAATCTCAGACCCCTAAAATAAAAAAATAAAAACTGTACTGGTACATAAAAATCCTAAATAGGACACATGAACCACCCTAGAAAACCTTTGAAAAGTGTGGTGCATGGATAAGTCTTAGCTTGTTCGAATATTCTACTGACAGCAAAGACATAAAAAAAATACAGAACTATGCACTGCTATTATTTTTCTGTCGTTTCTGCTTTAATACAAATCCTCTTGTGTTGAGTTTTCCTCCTCCATTTGCAAAGGCTCACAAATATACAGAGAGATTCTTTTTCTCTTTCTGACACGCTTCTGAAATCCTGCCTCAGAAAAATAGTAAGAGGACAGCACATCAGCAACAGTTGTCCACGCCCAAAGACTGCTTATCATGATTAAAGAGATCATTCTTTCATCACACACCTGAGTCTCTCCATCTTTATGACATTGTAAGTGCCATATTTGTAAGCTTCCACTCAAACTATGTACACTAGCACACTAATCTCTTCAAAAGACTGCTTGCTACAAATGACAAAACTAATCCACTTATCATTTCTCTTCCCAAACACGTCACTATAAATAGGTGCAATATTTATTAGACATTTGAAGGAAATACATAATTCTATCATATACTTATGGTACAACTACATCTTCTTTTTTACATAGATATCTGCAAATTGAGCATTGAGTTCTCACAAAATGTATTTCATTGGCTGCTTTTATGCATTTGACAAGAGACAAAATGCTTTCACAATATTTTTCAATTCTTCAAATTAATCTTTTCAAAATGTTGTGCTCAAGAAAGTTTTTTTAAGACTCATATTTTATCGTTGTAAATATCTGACTCACATTACAAATGCTTCAACCACAATCATCACAACATGATAGTCAATGACAAAATTTCACTCGTTAAGCAATCTTTGTTTAATGGATTGCTATAAAAACACACATGATACCTGTTCCCTTATCTTAATGATCCATAGATAACCATATATACATTTGGTACATTTCAAGAAGCACAAAAAAAAAAACCCACAGATAATTCAACAAGCCTCATTGCACAGAGCAACAAACCTAAAAATACTGATCGTTATGGTAACACAAGGTGACAGGATTTCACTTCTTTCAAGAAGCAGAATCATGTGAAACAAGTAGAAGCACAATTCAAATGTGTTATCAGCACCGTTACGCAGACCCATACACATCATACCCATTCCCACACCTGTTGCAAATTACCACAATATGAAAACTCAATAATCTATCGTCATTATTAACAAAGAATGCTCACATTAGGCAATGATAAATTAGTGCCACTCTCACTGGGCTTAAAAAATTGCGATGTTAGAAAAATCGCAAAGTTAGGGTGAAAGTTGCCTAGCAACCGTACCAAAAGCTGAATGGTCCCTATTGTCCCTATTGTCCCTATTGTCCCCTAACTTCGTGATTTTTCTAACATCGCGATTTTTTAAGCCCAATGAGAATGGCACTATTATCACATCTCTCATACAAATTTATGCATTTCGGGAAAAAATAAAAAAATCCTATGCAGTGATTCCTTTACAAACTTAGTGTTACTATGCGTTACATCCATTGAGGAAACAAAAATCACAAGGGCTCTTGTGCATTATGGACCTATATGGGGGCTACAATCACACTGAGCCCCCATGGTATGTCATAGATAGTAGAAGCGTGACGGCCACTGCCATCTACAGCAGTGTGTTGGTCTTGAAGCGCGGTGCCCGGCCTGAAGGCGCATTTACATGGAAGCATTTAGCCATTGCCGCTCGCTGCATTCACTCCGACACCAGTGATTTACTCCCGCCACAAAGCAAGACATGGGCTTCCATGGAGGCAAACTCTGAGAATGGCCCAAGATGAGTGTCGGTACGGAGCGGCTCCGTGGAAACGCACCATTAAGGTGATAAAAAGTGAGTCCGTCCAGCCGGGCAGTGGTGCAATAGTCATGCATAATTCTGGCCTGAGACTCCGAGGGCAGTGTCATTGGAGGGAAGGGTGAGACCTGAGCCAGCGACTCCCTCGGCCAACCGACCGGAGCTTTTCACAACTCCCTGTGTGTTCCCACTTCCACAAGAAACATGAGAACTCTCCATGTACTCTATAGCTGCACTGGTGCACAGGTTCTATACCCATATGCTATTGAGCAACAGTTTCAGTGAAAAAATGACAAGGGGCTCAAACCGATTTAGCCAATGCAATGCAAAACAGAGACCCATGAACAAAAATCCTTTAACGGTATAATGCAAACTCTACCCAGTTCGTTTTGTTACATCAGGCTTGAAAAAAAGCTTCTCCAGGAGAAGTAGTTCAAAAAGACACACACTAAAGAAACGCTTTCACACAAGTTTGAAAGTGATGCCATTACAACAGGTTAGCATCACCCAAACGTAAATATCTTTGAATAATGAATCAAGAATGGCACCAAGACCAATTCCCTGCATTGCTTCAGCAGGCATATTTATCTTGCCTAATTGGTCAAGACACTTGTCTCCCTAGAAGAATGACAGGGCAAGTCAGCCCTTCGCAACGTCAGAAAGACACCCTGGATAACAAAAGTGCCTGTGAGAACAAATATTTTCACCCACATGAATGCATTTCGTGGTTCGGGGTGTCTGTTTTATGACATCATGTTTAAGGAGTAGCCCCCCCCCCCCCCCTTCCCCCCTGCTTAAAAAAAAAAAAATATTTCTTTCTCCCTGGTGCTGAGTATGATACCCTCACTGATTCTTTGATGCTGAAATAGCCGGATAATGTCTCAAATCTAAGGGAGGTAAAAGAGCCAGGGCTGGCTGGCCGCTGCAGTAGCCTGTAAGTCTGGGAGCAAGCGATTATTATGAAACCTGAGACCGTCTTCAGCTGCTGGGACCGACCAGCCATTACATCGCCCTTAATTAAAGGGACAGGGCCCCCGTGAGCCGCTTACAAACGGCATCATCAACCCAGCTCCCAGCATGCATCTTTGAACAACCCTTCCTCACCATCCTCGCAGGAGAAAAATTGCACATTTCAAGAGCTTACACTGACCAAAATATATCATCAAATGTTGATTTCTGGAGAAAAATGCCCACGAACCACCACTCGTCATTCAAGATCAAAGTTCATCTTCATATGCCTTCAACATGGCAAAAAAAAAAATCATACAAGTTATCAGATTGAAAATTACATTAGGCACACATGCAACACTGATACATGTAGGTAAGTATTTGAACTGTGTTAGGAAAGGAAAAGTGCCTTTACAAATAGCCAGATTTAGAAACATTTTCAAGTAATTTAGTTGCCTATCCCAGTAGCCATTTTAAAAATACAATGCATATAAATTATATGCAGTGCGATATCTGTATCGTGTTTCATGCTGAACTGGACAAAATATACCGCGGTTTAAAACTGCAGCTCCTTCCCTTTCTTCCCTTTCCCTTTACCTGTGCCAATTCATTTGAGCTGGAGTGTACATTTTCCCCTGCCTCCAAAATGTCTTCCAGGCATAAGTCCTTTTGTGATGTTTTAACAAAAGTACATCTGAGCTGAATATCTGTCTACAAATAGAGACTTAATTAAAGTATTATTGACCCACTAATGCTAACAAAGTACCATTGCCTCTTATCTATGCAAATATGAGTACTATTGACCGCTATTTATGCAAATAAGTACTTATGATTAGATGGTTAAATCTAGTTCACATTTTGGTACACCTTATTTCTACCTTTAATGTTGTCACCAAGGGAATATAGATCTGGACAATTTCTTGGAGACAGGGCTCAACATCCCTCAGAAAAATAGATAAAGAGTACCTTAGAATATATTTTACAAGTTAACTTTGATTTGTAATGATATCTGCAATGTACATACCAATATGCCTCAACAGAGGTCAACATGAATTTCAATGTCAGAGGACCTTTAAGCATGGTACTGCTATATCGTGGTAGGATCTTCATTTCTTTTTGAACAAATAATATTCTTCACTAGACTTTAAAGGTGAATCTGCTTGCAAATCATTTTTATTCTTGCAGCTTATTTTTCAACTGTGCACAATGACTCTGAACAAATTAATTAATGTATACATGTGCTATTAATATCCCTGAATATAACATCAAATTGATGATAGTGAGGAATTTAAATGTCTTTGCACTCCCAATAAACAATATCTGCCTGCGCTGGAACTTGTGACATTGTTCTAACTGAAGGTGAATTAGAACACAAGCTTCTGAGAACACAGCCAAGTTCCTGTGAATTCTTGACTGATATGATGGGCAGTGTCGATCATGTGTAAAACAAATGGAAAGCGACAAACACCCCCATTACAAACACTCATTAGCAAGTTCGTAGACCCTCTGGGGCAGAGAGCGAACATTTGCCTCACATCACATCAACTTGCAAATGCCGAGCGCATATCATTTGTTGGTGGGCTGGGCAGCGCAGGACTCATTACAAAGTCAACTTTTTTCGTCACGTGGTCTGGGCACTTCCAGCGCGGGAACAACAGGCGATGAAAGTTGAATGAAGTTGTCACTTCGGCAACACTTTACGAGGAAATCTGGCAGCAGTGCGGAGTCTCACTCACTCTGCCTACATCTACCTTCCTAGGATGCTAGTAATCGCTTATTTTCTTCTCTCTTTCTCCTCCTATATATACAGTATGTTGTTCTAGCTCTATCCCCTTTTTCTTTTTCTTTCATTCAGTTTCATTGCTCTCAACTTATCTTTTGTTTCCTCCTCATTTTAATGACTGTAAGTTTCCATACATACCCCTGCACTGTCCAGCATGTTATTCTTTCCTTTCTCTTTGTCTCAAAAACAGATCAAATGCAATGAAACAACACATTCCTTTGATTCAACTCTACTACTGGGTAACGAAATGTCGAAAGTTTTTAGTGTAAAATTGATTTTTCTAAATGGCAGGTGAAAGTGTGACAGCACGCAGACCTAGACAACGTAGGCTTGTCTCTGTACCTGTCTCTCTGTCAATATCCTCCTATGATTGGTGTTTGGAACCTCAAGGGGGTGATAATGGCATATTTGGGTCTTGTCCTTAACACTGGGTTAATATTTTCATCAGCGGCGCATGGTGCCCGCACTGAAGTACCAGATGGAACAAGTCTGGGGAACGGGCACTTACGTGAAGAGAGCGCCATCTATCTGAATTGCAGATGAGGCCGCATTGCGATGCGCAGTATCAAAAGGTTATGCAAATGTTATTGAAGCCAGTTTACCCCACACTCCAAAACGGAATAAAATCGCCGCTCTGGGAGAGAGGCGACAAACCAAGGGCTGAAGTGTCGCGGCGATAGTGATTGGCACCCCAAACTCGGAACCCATCGGCCACCGCTTCTCGACTTTGGCAAACACTCGTTCTCCCCATCAACGACGAGACACTTGGATGAGATCTTGCCCTCGCCCCCTCCCCCTCCGCCTCCTTGCTAGAGCTCTCCCGCCCCCTATCTCCATCTCCCTGCCATCCATCAGCTTCCACCCCACCCTCCCCCCCCCCTCCTGCTTCCTCCCTCTCCTAAATGTTTTTGAGGAGAAGAACAACATGTTGACACAACCCTTCCCCATTCATCGCCAATTCCTCCCGCTCTCCCACCGGCGACAAGCACCCGACCAGTAGCATGTAGCCACGGCGATGAAGAGAAAAGAGAAGAAGAAGAAGCGCTGCTCTTTAAAAAATCAGCAAAAACGGGCACAAAATGAAATTAAGGGCTGGGTTTTGTGGCGAGACGGCCCACCCCAGTTGTCAGGTGGAGCAACATGGCCGCCGCGTTAGCGCGCCAGCTGGGACCAATTAGCGCAGATCCGCCAGGATACTGATTGGTCGCTTTAAGGCTAATGGCGACGCAGGGCGGAGGGATGCGTCACAAACTCTCTTTCCGCGTTAATTCCCTGTAATTCCATATTGCTGCAAGCATTAGCCCCATAATGGCACAGGTAACAAAATATATGATCTGGGGCAATATTTTGATAGTGTTAAGATGAGGTACAGGGTACTTTGCAGGAGAGGTTTTAGACACTGGAAATAAAATGCAGAAAAGGGGCAAATTCTCCTATAATGAGCAGCTGAAATTTGTTTATCTGGTTATTCATAGTACAATAAATACTGAACAAGTGAAATACTAAAATTACTATTTTCTTTTCTGAATGAAAGTATAACATAAACAACACTCATTTTGTGTGGGATTTCTCTTTCTTTCAGCTATGAAAATAAGACTGCTTCAGTCAATGAATGAATACTGTGATAATACCTCCACTGGACAGGATACAGGTGAATGCCATTCTGCCTTGTGCTCTACATTGACATTTCATAATTGTATTGATAGTAGAAAGAATGTGTGCAAACATCTTAAAAAGGAAAAAATAACGAGAGCCGGGGTTGTTTCAGGAATTGAGAGTAAAGAACAGAATAAGTAAGTATTCCTCTCAGGTGAGTTGTATGTAGCATTTTATCATCATAGTATATCATTTACATTAACCCAAGAAGACATATATTCTACACATATATCATGCTCATATTCATATTGAAATATTTAATGGCAACCCACTCCCTCCAACTGCAATCATCTTTCTCTGTCTTTTTCCTGTTGCCATCTCTCCCCCTCCCCCCTCTCCTAAATATTTCTCTTCCTATTGCTACCTCCTTCTCTTTTCACTCTTTCCCACTTTTATTTGTATATCTCTTTCAGTCCATGTCTCCTCTCTCTCTCCCTGTCTCTACCCTCCCCATCCTCATTCCAATTATCTCTTTATCTCACTTTTCTCTCCTGTCTCCTCCACTCTCCCCAACTCCGTAACTTTTCTTCTCCCCTCCCTCCTCCCTATCTTCCTCTCCCTCTCTCACTCTTTCTAGCTCCCTCCCTCTTCCTCCCCATCTTTTAATCATCTCTCTATCTCTCCCTCCCTCTCCCTGTCTCCCCCCTTCCAGGTCCCGTCTCTCCCTCTCCCATATCCTTTCCCAGTCTGAATCTCCCCCTCCCTTTCTCCTCCCCCTCCCTTTCTCCTCCCTCTCCCAATGCCTCAACTTTCCCCTCCTACCCCTCTTCCTCCCCTCCCCGTTTCTTCCTCTCCCACCCCTCACTCCCTTCCTAATCATCTCCCTGTTTCTCCCTCTCCCCATCTCTCACTCCCCTTCCAATCATCTCACTGCCCCCCCCCCCTTTCCCCTCCACTCTCTTCTTCCCCTCCATCCTATTCCTCCATCTCTTCCTCTCCCTCTCCCTCTTCCCTCCGAATCATCTCCCTGCCTCCCCTGTCCCTCCCTTCCCCTTCCCCTTCCCTCTCTTCCTCCCCTCCCCATCTGTCCCTCTCCCCCTCCCTCACTACCCTCCCAATCATCTCCCTGTCTCCCCCTCCCTCTATCATCCCCACCACTCTCATTCTCCCCTCCCTCTCCCCTTCCCTCTCCCTTCCCATTCCCTCTCTTCCTCCCCTCCCTATCTCTATCTCCTTCTCCCTCACTCCCCTCCCAATCATCTCCTTGTCTCCCCCTCCCTCTATCGCCCCCACCACTCTCTCCACAAGACCATCCATCCCATCCGGGTGACTCATCGCAATGTCAACATATCTTCAGCATCTCGCTTTCATTTCACAGACATAATTACCCAAAATTCTCAAGACAGGAAGCTGGCTAAAATGGGCCTGGGGAACGGCCATTCACAATGTCCACTAAATCCCACTTCTCTCTAAGACCGTTACATTATCCTACCCATCATTCAGGCCACTACAGGCACCATACAGCGAGCTCATCACTAAACATATCTCACCATTAATGGCATTTGCCTTTTGCTAGCTGGAACATAATATCCAATTTTGGGATCAGAGGAGGGGGAATTATTTCCAAATAATGGTAATCGTAAGGGGAAGGAAACACAAATTATTCCGGGATTTTATTGCAGTGGGTCATTGGTGCATGTTTGGGTGAACAATCAAGCTCTAATCTGACCTCCAATCCGGTTTGTCAGTTTATGGACTTTGGGACTTCCATCATCCTCCTGTTTAGGTGAGGCAACAACACACACATTTCTCTTTCACACACAGCCATCCTCTTTCATTACACATAGACACTGATCTTTCGTATTTTCATCCAGATATTTTGCTCAGGTATGCCTGGCATAGCTATTTTGACAGTTGAGTTTCTTGGGCAACCTATTGCCTAAGAATGGGAGCTAAGGCCATGGAACCATCCCATCCTCATGTCTATACCAGGCTTAACACCGTACGCTTCAGATGATGATGTGGAGTTATATATACTGTAGCATACAAAGGCTACTAAGAAGTCTCCATCTTTCCCCTCTTCCCCTCCTTACCCTCTTCCCCTCTGTCTTACTCAGCAGAAAGGTTACTTAAGAGATGGCCACTTGCGACAACCCCTTATCTCTCTTCCACTTTCATCCAATCTACTTTCTTTGCCGCTTTTTCTTTGTCCCATTCCGTTTCGATCCTCCGTGTCTGGGACAAGCTCTCTGTCGCTTTCCTTTCCCTCCATCTGACGTCCCCACTCCAAAGTTGAAGTTCACGCTCTCCAACAAACCTTTCCACCCTAAGCGCTTGTTTCCAGGAGGGAGTCTTTTATTTTCCTCATCGCCATGGTAATTCGAGAACAGAGGGGAACACTAAGAGAGCCCCAGAGTTGACGACCTCTTCCTTAGTCAGAGCTGGCTTTAAGGCTCTTGTTTTAAGACACATTAAGAGCCACTTCAACAGAGGCAGAGAAGGGAATCACACAAATTTAACCTTCGCATTACTATTGGCATGGAGATGTGTAAGCAAATCAACTAAGCTTTCAAGGCCTGGTACAGTGAGGGTTAACCAGCCCAGACCAAAAGGCTCTTCATTGCACCGTGTGTAGTGTCAATTCTATTGAACTTCTACAAATAGGCTTGAATTGTTAGCAATGACAAGAATACATGTGAGCCCTGGGTGATTCAGGCCCAGTGAAAAATACTTTTTCCTGATAGAAAGCATGGCTCAGGATGTCTGTTTCAGAACATCAGAATGGACAGGTTGCCCCACGATTCAAATCTTTTCTATGATTGTTAGGTCCACATTTTGTACCCATTTACAATAATGTAAAGAAATATGTTTCCATAAAACATGACACAAATAATTTGCAACCCCCTACCTTTTTTGAAAACACAATGAGAAAAAAACAACTGATAGATGAAGAAAGTATAATTTTTTTACACTATTTTTCTTTAATAAGGGCCTGTTGGATATCCAAAATAATCAACATCATTTTTACTCTCATACAAGGAAGAATACTTCCCTAATAGTAATACATATTGTCAAATGTCAATGCACTGGAATATGATGAAGAATTGTACTTCCAAAGCCAATTGATACACCTTAACACCCCCCTTCATTTTAAACAAAAAACACTCTTGGAAAAAAAAAATCCTACATATTGAATTCATTAATTCAGAGCCCATTACAGTCTACCGAGTATGTTATGCGTCTTGCAAATACAAAATATGAGATCTCCTTTCTATCTAGCACTATCTTTCTTGCCTGTCGCAGACAAAATGTGCAAGAACTGTAAAAGGGCGAGTGAAGCATGCATAATTGAGGTTGATTGTAATGTGGACTGTAAAAGCCTGCCTGACCATATCATGGACATATAAAGGAACCTAGCAACATGAGCAGGGTGTTGCATGGTGTTACGACCATGGGGGAGGAAGGGGGGTAGCTAATAAAGAGTTTGTACACACACACACACACACACACACATACACATAAAAGTTTAGAAGACCATTTGAGGAGTCGTTCACCTGCAGTCTATGTTCACACTAACCAAAGCGTGAAAGTGGGCGAACAAAGGGCGGCGTAATTGGTAGCCGGGTTTATGGGCAGGGGGAAACAAAAACGATCTGGTGGCCGCGCAAGGGTTCTGGTTAGGAATCGTCTGATTAGTAACCGATCGATGATGGATGGGCGCGGCGGATCTTATTTGACAGCCCAAATTGTGAAATGCTCATTTGTAGTTTTGTATGTGTGTGAATGTATGTGCGTGTATATGTGTGTGTGTATGTGTGTGTGTGTGAGTGTGTGTGTGTATGTGTGTGTGTGAGTGTGTGTGTGTGTATGGGATCGGGGTAGGTAAGGCACCCTGTCCTTTTGATGGAGTAGGTGTTTGTAGCTTTATTATGGCGAGCTGTTGATGAGATGCCATTATCTCCTATCACAAGGGAATTTCATCAAAAGCACTAACAACCATTTTCAGCTGTTTACCATCACAATGGACGCTACTTCTGCAAAGCTATTTCGATTACAATGGGGGAAAAGTAGGTCAAACACTTTTTGCTCGCTATCCCAAAAGATGAAATTAAACGACCATTGTATGTCTGATGCCACATTTTGAAAATGCGTTCCAACAAACGGCTGCAAATGACACATGTACATAAGCATATCATTCCTCATTTCATGCAGGAATATACAAAGTAGTGAACATTAATATAGGAATATATATCAAAAAACAAAATTGGCATGAATACTGCATACTGCCACTGTATTGCAATAAAGTTAAAGATCTTTCTACATGTACATCTATGTATTCACATAAAAATTACAAACCTACTGTAATCAAATAAAACAAACTTTTTTCAGGCCTGATGTAATGAAATGGACACCCTGGCCCATGCTGTGCATTTTATCCTTTTCGATATAATAATATGAAACTGACTTTAAAATGTATTTCATGCCATTATAAATAAAGTTTAATGAACACTGCAAAATTTGAGAACCAAGTGATAAAGAAACTAAATGTTTATTAAATTTCAGAATCAATTTTAGATGTTGGCTTGTCAGAGAGAGCAAATGACTCGGTTCTCCCATCGGGGCTGTTGTCTTGTGGAGTGTGCGTTGCGTATTCATAACTGATTAATGCAATCCGCTTAAGAAGAATAACGGCAGACAAACTCCATGTCAAAGTTATGACAATTTCCACAATGAGAAGGGGCGATAGGGTTTCAGCAGGCACGCACCGAGGACAAGATGACAGCCGAGAGAGGGAACAAGAGATTGAGGCAGAGGGAATGAGAGAGAGAAAGAGAGAGAGAGAGAGAGAGAGAGATGTACATGTAGGGAGAGAGGGATAGTGAGACAGAGGAAGTTGGAGAGGGGGGAAAGGGGGAATGAGAGGGAGAGAGTAAGAAAGAGAGAGAGAGAGAGAGAGAGAGAGAGGGGGGGGGAGAGAGAGAGAGAGAGATGTACATGTAGGGAAAGAGGGATAGAGAGACAGAGGGAGTGGGAGAGGGGGGAAAGGGGGAATAAGAGGGAGAGAATAAGAGGGAGAGAGTAAGAGAGAGAGAGAGAGAGAGAGAGAGAGAGAGAGAGAGGGAGAGAGAGAGATGGAGAGACAGATAGAGAAGAGAGAGAGAGCAATGAATGGTAGCAATCGATTGATGATAATATACGGCCGATACTTTGGGCGGCCAGGCTGGCGCCATGCGCTGCAACAGATAGGGTGAAGTGTTTGAATAGCTACGACTTGAACAAATTAGATTCAAAAACTAGGCTCACTGGCATGCCCTTTTCTCCTTTTGTTCTTCTCCTTTTACCAGTTTTCTCCAAAGTGAATTTAATCATGGAAGCCATATTCTTCATTTTACTTACTCTTTGTCTACATACATGTAGCATGACATTTCCCTTGTCTTATGAGTTGAGTGGAGTTTCTTTTTTCCCCGCTTTTTCTTTTTCTCCCCTTTTTGCCGGAGGTTGGTCCTCTCAAGTGCCGACATCCACTACTGAACAATTTTCAAATATTTGGATTGATTCCACATTAGAATCTAATATTGTCAAATTGAAAGATGACAAATACATCCCTATTCATTACAAATTACACTAAAACAATTTGAAGTCATTTTAACAATCTCATATCAGATGTCATGTTTAACTTTTTACTCACACACATTCAGATGTATCTTCATGCATTTCACTTTATACTTCGTGTAAAACTGACAACAATCATGCTTCCAGAAATGGTAATAAAGAGCCAGCTATGAGCAGTTTGTGATGGTGGTAAATTGTACATATTTCACAATTCTTGAAATATCAGAAAAAAGGGGAAATGGGACATCATGAGAAATTTTTAAAAAGATGAAAAAAGAGAAGACATGAGCCACACATAAGACAAAGCAGAGAAGAGAATGAATGGAGAAGAAAGATAAAGAGGAGAGAAGGAAGGTGCAAGAGAAGAGAATGGAAAAGAAGTAAAGGAAGAAGAGAAGAAAAGGAAAGTGAAGTTATGAAGGAGAAGAGATCATAAAAGCTATGAGACCTCAAAAGATGAGAAAATAAGAGAACGGCTTTTCATCAAACCTTCACTAATGTTTCTTCAATTTCCCTAACTTCAAGGTAGACTTTCCCTTGAAGATCCAGGGAAAAGGTGAAGGAAATGTAATAAGCCAAAAGCACACAATCAAATCAGGTAAATTTTGATAGTGTTTATAGAGAGTCATGTGTAATAAATGAAATTGTGAACGTACGCAAACTAAAATAGAAATGTCTACCGCTTGCAGTCAAACTTCCTCCCATGATCCGATATGGGACTTGGCGTAACAGAGGTAGTTGGGACTCGATGCGCGCACGACCGCGACGTCGCATTAAGTGGGGGAAAAGCTCGGCTAAGATGTTCGTATTGCGTCCTCGAGCGTGGCTCATGACACAGGTAGGAACACGCCTGGCAAAGCCCCTGGGAGTTACACCCCAAAGTGCTGATGATTATTGGCAATGCCGATTGTTTATCTTGTGGAATCCCGGGCGAGGCGGGGATCCGCGGGCCGGGAACCATTCGCTGCCCCTAACCCCATTTCTTCCCCTGTAACATAACACCACAACAATCAACACAGGCTCATCACTGGGCGGCTGAATGCAAACTCAATGTAAACTCTGCGGTTCCAGACAGAGCCTGTGTTTATTATCGTTTTTTCTGTCTTTCTTTCTTTCTCCCCCATCTCCTTGCACAAAAGGGAGGGGGAAGATGGTAGGGAATGGAAGCGCTTGATGGAGACCTTGCCCTATAAAAATCACATCCTAAGCCATGTTTGCACTTTCTCTACTCAATTAATTATACAAGTTTAATTTTTCAGGCCGATTTATGAACTGCTTTCAAACAAATAGTATTCTTACAGCAACAGGAAGACTGATAGAGTGCTGGGCCCATTGTTTGAATGACCTTCATGTACATTTCTACAACTGACATAATGAACAGTTACTGCTGAAATAAAGATAATTTCTAAGGCAGTTAATCAAAGTGCCCTTCCCTGGGAAGAATCCCCGATGGGATAAACATTCTCAAACCTGACTTTTATTTCAAGACCCACCTCCGCCCCTGCTTAGGCCCACCTTGAACCACCTCAGACTAAAGGAAGAATTGAACTCTGTTATTAGAACAAAGGCCTATAGGTACAAGTTCTGATCAATCACAATCACAGAGATCCAAACTGAAGATCTAACTGTAATTGTAGCTCATTCCCTGATCATTGAATGACACTCCTATCTCCTATATGAAGAACGTCCTCCTCTGCCAAGCACTCATTGATAATCTTATGTTACATGTTTGCACAGCCATAGTCTAATAATGTCACCTCCTCCACATGCCAGGCACAAAATAAAGGTCAATAGAACATTCTTGCTGTATGCTAGCAAAGGAATTGCTGTATTATCTTGTCAAGCTCTTCATTTCAAGAAGGAGGGCACATGACATGTCCGACATAATTCATAACTAGCTCCAAGTAGCAACAAAAAGCAGCGCACAAAATATCAACACCAAAAAGGGGACAAGGATGAGTAAAGAAAAGGACGGAAAGATGCTGAAAATCTGAAGAGATTTCCATTTTGCCCTAGATGCCGTGTGTCCCATCAGATACAACTCTTGACAGAAAAGGAACAAATATTCACTAACACGCAACAGGAATCTAAGACCTTACACAAGAAAAATGAAGACACACTGATATTTCTGTCCATCATTCTTGCCCCTCTTTTTTCCCTTCCCCATCTCTGTCTAGTTGAGAGGAGGGCGATATGAATCTTATCCGAGGGGTGAAACTCACAGGGCAGGGCAGAGAAAGGTGGGAGGGGATAATTCAGCCCCGGAGATGCGGCCGCATAGCCCAAGCTTGATACCCTCTTTCTCCCGACCAGGTTATCACCAATTTTGACATCAAACTATTTATATCAGCTTCCGCTGGTTTTGTCTTTGCTTTCATTCGTCGTCTTCTTCTTCTTCTTCTTCTTCTTTAAGGCATTCCAACGACAGAACTAGATAGCTTCAAGGAGAAATACCTATTCATGACCACCTGGCAGAAACTTTCCCCACTAGGAGTAGGGGCCAAATATGTCAAACACAAAATATGAAAGTTCTGGGGCAGCCCTCTTCTAGTCCTTTACAAACTCCAAACACAGTAAACATGATCTTTTATTACATGGACAAAATTTAAATAGGGACCCTTAGAAATGTTGTCCTCGGAACAGAAGACCATGGTCATAGTGAAATCCCCTTTTATACAATAGCCCCTTTACTACAGTCACACACAAGACCCAGATGCAACTCACATTCATCCACATGCACTGTATGTGTAGCTACTAGGAATAATTCCAGGGACTACAGTATGTTGCATATATGCTTTCAATTGTAATTGTAGATTATTACGATACATTTCACTCACCTATTGAATGTTGTAGCAAGATGAGAAGACATCAGTTGAAGACATGCAACAAAAAAGAAGAGAAAAATAATTTAGTCAAATAATAACACACTTTTTTTTTAATTGCATTTCACATACAATTTTGAAACAACCAGTTTGCATCCACAAACATACAAAATATAATGCATGACACTGCTATATATTTGCAGAACTTTTATAGCAATGACTTCGCATTCTATGAATATCTTACTACAAAGGTACACAATTATTGCAAAACTTTTCAGCAAATTTGATCTAAAAGCCTCCTAATATGCCTCTTAACTTGGAGTTTCAATTGTCTCCATTCTCATAGAATCTATGCCGCCATTATGTGTTTGCTGTGGATTCCTATTGTCCAAAAGTAGAACACATTGTTGAACTTTGTCACAAGAGCGATCTTTCAAACCAAACGATTTCGAAAAGTCAATATGGAAGCATCTATATTTATAATTTGTGCATTAGTACTATACATATAAGACATTGAATAAGACAGAATGGCAGTCTTTGGTACACCACGACTTGTTTTATAAGTAGTCACAACATAAGCTGGTCTCCCCACCTTCTGAGACGATGACAATGATCATAATAGGCAGCAAATGAAAAAAGAAATGTTTCACTTTCTTCCATATTGTTCTGTTAATGTTTTAGAATATCACTGATATGTATTGATTCATATGTACACATATATGTTCTACTGTATTTCATTTGATGTATTGAAAACCAAGCAGAAATATTAGCCAATCAAATCAAATGGAAAGCAAGTAGGAAGGAAGGTGATGTCTTTGTAGCGCCTTGGTATGAGTCGGCCTGGCAACGGAAGAGGCTGCTCAGCTCTCTCTCGCCCTACACAATTTGTGGTATGGAAGCGACGACAACAATTTATAAACATTTACAGTAGGGGATAGACAGAAGTGCAGGATCACGACTCACACAAACATAGGAATTAAAGGGAGGGGGAAGGGAAAGGAAGGGGAGGGGGAGGAAGAGGAGGGGGAGAGGGGAGGGGGAGGAAGGACGGGGAGGGGGACGGGGACGATGGGTGGGTTGGAGTAGATAGGGAGAGATGGAGGAGGAGGAATGAGACATATTTGATGGGGAGATTGAGACGGGAGGGAAGAAGGAGGAGGGGAAGAAGAAAGGGAAGAAGAAGGGGAAGAAGAAGGGGAAGAGAAAAAGGGAAGAGAAA
The DNA here is from genome assembly GCA_963669155.1 of Arbacia lixula. Lineage (NCBI taxonomy): Eukaryota > Metazoa > Echinodermata > Echinoidea > Arbacioida > Arbaciidae > Arbacia > Arbacia lixula. The sequence continues at coordinate 23,469,000 of OZ022588.1, forward strand.
AAGGAAACAAAAATAAGAATAAGAAAATATATATTTTTTAAAAAATGGAAATAGAAGTGGGAAAGGGAGGCTGTAAAAATAAGGAGAGCACCAGGGATGATGGAAGGATACAATTTGTGGATTGAATTCATCAATTGCGCTCTCTCTCTCTCTCTCTCTCTCTCTCTCTCTCTCTCTCTCTCTCTCTCTCCTTCTTTACCTTATCTTCTCTCCTCCTCCTTTATCTCTTCTCTTCTTTCTCATTCCCTCTTTTCTTCTGCTCAATCCCCTCCTCCATTCTCTCTCTCTCTCTGGCCTACACCAGATGCATGAAGACATCCCTTCCATCTCCCTCCCTCTCTCATGTCTTCATTCCCAGAGATTCGGGGGGAAATCTGCGGGTCTGCTCCGGGGGCATCTGCCTCTCAATGAGCTGGGTCCAGGTAATGAAACTGATGAGGAATTAGCATGCACGCGCCCCGATTGGCCGCAAATAAATGCTGCGATAAGCGGGCAGGTAATTGATAATAACAAAACTGACAGCCACAGAAAAGGGCTCTGTTTTACCCCAAATTATGTGGGAGTTATTGAGGGATGGAGGGACTAGTTGCTCGTGCTGGCTGTGGTTGGCAGCATCATGTGCTGGTGAATCTCAACAAATCTTCTCCCTATCTTCCTTCCAGCGTGCATTCCTTCCATGGATACATGCATGTACACCAGTATGAGCCGTACACATGTTCAGTCTACTCCAGCTGACAGTCAGATTGTTGTCTCTCTCTTGCATGTGCAGTATATATTAAAATACATTAGAAATACATTTATTTTGTTACAAACTACACAGCAGCTGGCATCAAAGCTCAGCACAAATGAAAACAGGATGCTTTACATCAATCATTTCCTTCCTTCCATAAGAATTTTCATTAAAATAACTGCCATAAAATGATGAATTTGAATTGTAAATTGCCTCCACAAAACCCTTCGGATTTCAATGAAAATGTATCAAGCATATAATTAAAACAATGCTTGATATCTAAATGTATGTGCACATGTTTGGTGCTCCGATATTGTATGGAATTAAAACCATTTTGCACTCATGTACAGTTGTACATTCGATTAAATACTGGAATTCTATCAAATCAGTATTGTAAAAAAAAAGTGTGTGTGCTA
>OZ022588.1:23475145-23586332 GCA_963669155.1 Arbacia lixula
ATTGAAGATATCTTTTTTGTTTATGTGTGGGAAAGATGAAAGAATTACTCCTGGGTTACGCACAGATGTACAGTGTACAGTAGCATTGTTCATAGGAGATTTTAGTGTGTCAGATTTCGCAGGGTTTCCTGATTGTGCATTCACAAGGCATGTGATGCTGTTAATGCAACATCCAAGAATTCTACATGCATCATTTATTTTGATTGAAACAAATACAATATGCTGGTGAACAGAAATACACTACCAGCAAATATGCAGCAATGTCGGCACTTTATATGTTGAACTTCACTATGACCTTGAAATATCATATGACATTACCTTTTTCTACTCACAAAATCCGTTAACACAACACTGTATTTAGACCTAAATGTGATTGAAAACTAGGGCAAATCAAACATTGAGATATTATTAAGATGATAATTTTGAATATGACTATGGACCTGCAGATAATACACTTATACAAGTTAACTTGTTAAATTTCTGTAAAAAGTATCCTCAAAGACAGAGAAGAAGGGAAGCTTTGTGTAAGTATTGCTTCTTTTTCTTTTCATCACAAGTGTGTATTACAACTGAGAGATTTGAGAAGTCTGCATATGATTGTTCAATCTCTTTAACGCATACTTTATGAGGTACTCTCTTCGATCTCTCCAGTGTCCTAAAAAGTGAAGCATAAGCAGGCATTTAAATGCGACAATTATGGATCACAACCTGCATACTTTCAGAGACAAACCAATTTGTAAGAACAAAATACAACATGTTGTTACAAGATAGAGAGAAAACCAGGCAGTGGAACTATTTTCTATACGAAACACACTTTGTTAGGTTTTAAATGCATGATAAGATAAGAAAGGTAATGTGTGAAGCTGGAGTAGAGATCCACACACACATCTACTGACAACAGCGTCAGATAAATAAATCACATTGTTTGACATCCGTCTCTCTCTGTATGGAACACACGCGGCCAAGGGGACGGTCATTGCGAGCTGCGTGTTTGGATTAATAAAAGAGTCAAAATATAATTCTGTTTCTTCTCCAACAATAATTCCCGCGCCTGCATTGGATTCCCCGTGTATTGTGTTTCGTGAAATAAATACGCTGAGTTTGCCCGGAGCCAGTGCGGCAGCTGGGAGCGGGCGCATGAATCACAGTGTCTCTGCTTCTTTCTATCACTGTAAGGAGATGCCAAATTGTCAAGTGCACAGCTCGCTCACTGAATACCTCTTGTATCATTTTTTTTCTCCCCCTTTTACCTCAAGTTCCCTCTGTTCGTATTCCTTTTTATGAGTGTACCTCCCTTCTCCTCCTCCATTCATCCCTCTCTCTATCACTCTCTCTTTCTCTTTCTTTCTCTCTCTTTCTCTCTCTTTCTTTCTCTCTTTCTTTCTCTCTCTCTTTCTTTCTCTTTCTCCTTCTCTTTCTCTCTATCTCTTTCTCTCTCTCTCTTTGTCTCTTTCTGTCTTCACCTGTCTACATCTCTTTTCCTTCCTTTCTCCCCATCCCTATCTATCTCTCACTTTTTTTTTCTTTTTGCTCCATCTGTCTCGGTCTATTTCTCCCTCTCTCTCTCACTACCTCAGTCACTTTCTTTCTCTTTTTATCTTGTCTCTGCCTCTCTTTTTCTTCCTCTCCCTTTCATACATTTATATATTATATATATGTATATATAACACTTACTTTGTCTTTACAAATCTTTAGTGTACACACATAACCAATAAGCTTTTGCAGTTTACATGATTTAGACCTACACTTATATTTTTACAAGTCTATACCTATCATTCTTTATACCAAAACAAAAGAAACAAAGCAAAATACATTCATCTTCACTACTTCTCCACAGTTTTGAGTTCCCTTTCTTTTTAATATGAATGATCACAATTTCATACAGTATTCTATTTTCAGATTTAGTCAGATTATGATTGCATGAGCCCAATACATTGTGTGTTGACTGTTTTTATTAGTTCAATTAATACGTCTACAGATCAATGCAACACCCTGCATACACTTCCGCATGCAAATAAACTAATACAACACTCCGCACTGCAGATACATGTACATTAACCTCTCTTTAACTGTACTAATTTAATCATTTGATCACAGACATTAGTAATGGCAGGTAATTAGTCAAACCTCATTCTCTCTCTTTCTCTCTGCCCTGGCTCCCTTAGTGCAATGTAGTGGGTGAGAATGAACAAGGTCTACATGAATGCAGCAACATTTGGCTAATAACATTGATTTTTTTCCCCATCCATTTGATAGTAAACAACATTTGTCCATCAAGGCATGCATTCAATGCAGTGCACAAACGTTCATCTCATTTGTTGCATGCACATCAAAAGACATCCATAGGTGCTCAAATTTCTACACATTCATGTTGAGAATTAAAAATGCACAGAAATACACAGCACTCAGTCAGCTATAGGGCCACATGCCAATGTACTCAGGTGAAATGTGTAAGACATTGTATGTCATGGAGTTATATTTATATCACTCGGTATCAACACATCGGTGTGTATTTTGGCTTCTTGTTGAAACTGTTTTCCAGACAAGCACCTGCAATAGGTCAGTGACTCAGAGCGTAGTGTGTGATTATGTAACATATTGGCAGACAGACATTGCAGAAGGAGGAAGAGAGAGAGAGAGAGAGAGAGAGAGAGAGAGAGAGGGGGGGGAGATGAGATGGAGAGTGAGAGAGGAAGGGGAAAGTGAGGGAGAGAGGAAGGAAGAGAGGGAAAAAAGGAGAGATGGGGGAAGAGATAGAGGGAAAGAGAGAGCAGGGAAAGTGGGTGGAAATGCATGAAAATAAGGAGAGAGATCGGAAGAGGCAACAGTATCTGGATTTGTCAACAACATGCGATGGAGGAAAAGACATGGGATGGTGGAGGGGTGAGGGAGAGTGGTGGAAGGAGACATGATAACAGAGGATGGTAGAGACACTAAGAAGGATGGGAAAAAGAGGGAAGGCTGAGAAAACCATGGATTATGAATGTTTATAATGATATGGAAAAGGAAGGATTATGGATACTTAGTAGGTTACATAACTATCCAGATACTCAGCAGAGAGTTAGAGAAAGAGAACGAGAGAAGGGAAGTAGGGACGGAGAGAGAGAGACAGAGAGAGAGAGAGAGAGAGAGAGAGAGAGAGAGGAGTAAGTTGTCAATTAGTGGAATGGGGCAATCTGGTTTTTATCAGGCTGGATGGCTGATTAGTAGGATCATCTGGATGTCTGGCTGTAGCAATTAAAGCAAGCCACCACAAGCCCCCCCAGCTCAATCAAAGTTAGGTCATAGTGTGTCTTGGGCTCACACCCGTATCACACGGCTGCACCTGTCTACCACAGTACTTGTAAATACAGACACGCACAAAGCTATATCTGCCAAGCCAGAAAGTCTTGTTTGCAAACATCTTTCGAGATGGCATATGAAAGACGGCACTGAAAATAACATTGATTGATCCATATTTGTGTGGAATCTTTCTGGTACATATCAGCGATGATTCCCTCTTCTCACGTTTGAATTATCTGTTCATCACTTAAGTTAGTGAACATTTATTACACCTGCTGAGATGAAAGGTCTGCAAATGTCTTTCAAGATGCTGACATAAAAAAGGGCTTTATAAATAACATTGATTGATCCATACTATTTACCAAGATCCATTCTGATTCCATGTCCATACATGCATACAAGCTATGGTTTTCTTCCTACGTTGGAATTACAATGTATCTCTTCTTGACATCAGTCTGTGCACATTGTGCATTAAATCTCAGTATGAAACAGAACAAACAACAATACATCTCCACCTGAAAGTACAAGACTCCCAAAAGGCAGTTTCTAATGACGATATTGATGCTTTCAAAAGGAATCTTGACAAGCTCATGCATAACTTGCACATTAATTTAATTCAGTATGATATTCATTCATAGTGCATTAATATGTTTTTCGATACTTTATCCTCTTATAAGTTGAAAACATGTGGTTAAGTCATACAGTTTCATCTATAAAACCACTGAACTTGAAACCCTTCTGAGCAGTGTTTATATCATTGCACCTAAAGGTCGCTAGTCCATAACAACCATTTGATCTGTTTCCCTTGGTGTAGTCTTTCTAGACAGGTTTGACTGCATATTATTGTATGTGTATATTATCAATCATATCAACCAAATGTGTATTGTACATGTGTATATGTATGTAACTCTACCAATAACACCCACTACACTATCATATGCTATGACATGCTCTCTGTTAACGTATCATTTTTTACTATTCTACACACTCTCATAAGGACATGATTAACTGCCTAGCATGATGAAAAATCATGCAGGAGCCAAGACTAGCCTTCACAAATAGACATTTATTGACATAAAGCAGCAGTTATATGGATGCTAGGTAACAAATATAACCCACATTTTCCCCAGTGTCCTGGATCAAGGCTAACTGGATGACATAATCTTACCACAGAATAAATACACAGATCAAGACAGCAATGCTGAGTCTTTGCTGACTCTATTCACGATTTGGCAACAACGATTTGCATCACCAAAGAGTCTGCGATCATAGACTAGACCTGGCATGGGTGCTAACCAGGCACACTAAATTAATAAACGAAGAAAGAGGAAAAAGCTGAACATAGAAGCGGGACAGGGGAAAGGACTCAAGCAATACTAGCCAGTCATGTGTTCCTGTAAGCTGACAAGAACCATATGGATTCCTGCAGAAGAAGAGTCATACTGCCAGAGCACTGGCCTCTTTCCAGACAATCCTATATATTGCTTTCATTTTTCAATGTCACAATTATTTATTAATTCATTCAGGTGTTTTTTTTTAAGTGTAGTTTTTTCAGAGCCCATGGGGCTGCTTTACAAAAGAGCCATGTGTCACATGAAATGATAAAATATGTCATACAAAATCAATAAATCAATACAATACAATGGATATTTCATTCACAAAACACATTTTATCACAGAGAATAATATCCAACTATACTTTAAGTGAAGTTCTTTTCGATCAATATTTGCTTGAATTACGACAAAAAATTTTTTTTCAATCTTTATGTGCCAGGCGTATATATTTTTTACCAGCGATACAAACAAATCCCATAGACAGCATTATATGTTGTAGAGTAAGAGTTAAACCATACACATCAAGTGTCCCAACTTACAGGTCAACAAAATATATTGAATAGCTGTATATTACAAACACATGTATTTACTGCCATATGTGTACAATGTTTTCTATCATCCATATATTGCACAGGTGATGGAAAGTATTGGAAATGGTTACCGAACCCATAATCATTTCACAAATTAAAATATCAGAGGAAAAAATGCAAGGGAGAAAGGGGGAGGGGGGGGGGCGGGTGTCAAAAGAAGGGTAAAGATGATTTCAGAGAAAGACTTAGAGGTTTGTGGTCATTAGCTGATAATTAGGAGATCCTCTGTTTGTATCTGCCAGTTGGAGCCAAAGACAGGTCACAAACATATGTCTAGAAGATCTTCAGGAACAACAGAGTTTTCAGCAGAAAAGCATCCCACAATTAATAATGGGTGTCGGATTTGTAAACTACATTAAATATTTGTTTTTAGTTTCAGGTAGCCAAGTGTTGGTACACAACATTGTTAAAATAACAAATAAGATTAATTCCTCTACTAGAGTGGATCATTTTTATCTAAGTCAAACAGAATTAAACAAAATAAACAGGACAAATCTTGGATGAAATAATACTTTTTTTTAGTCTATTGTATGAAGACAAAAAAATATTGTTTAACTTCAATGAATCAATGCAATTAATGTACATAAAAATGGACAATAAATTAGAGTCTGGTGATTCCAATATTAGACATTGGATTCATCTTTGGTCACCAGCCAGATACATGTGATACAACCTCCGGCAAGCACACAAAGACCAAAAGAATCGAGAAGATTTCTGTCCAATAAAGCCCGATGAAGCTGTGGTCTTGAACACCAATTTGTGACAAAACGTCTGAACTCTATAGCCTTTAACGAGGGTTTACTCAATATTTGCCACACTCCCTGGCTCGCTCTCTCTCTCTCTCTCTCTCTCTCTCTCTCTCTCTCTCTCTCTATCTGTGAACCTTCAAGATCTCTGTTCGGAATATCGCCTCCTAAAAATAACGCAGGAAATTTAATGAAATTTGCATCTATTAGGGATAAACTGTCTGACCTTTTATTATCAAACTTTCTCATCTACTGGATTAGCTGACAGCAGAGAGACATTGGCAACAGAAACTACGATCTTAGTGCGTGTCTGACGGTGCGATAACATTTTAATCTACTATATCAAACAATGTGTTTTTACTTTCTATAAAGTTCATAACACTTAATTCATGACCATTTGATTATAAATGTCAACTCCTTAAATTCACAAATGTGAAAAAATGTCATCCGTCCATAAAAGCAGTGTCTGTCACAGTCACTCTCTTTCATTCATTCTTTTCTCTCTCTCTCTCTTACACATAAATACAGATACAATCATATAAACACCCACATACACACACTCTTTCATACTTTCATTCTCTCTCTCTCTCTCTCTCTCTCTCTCTCTCTCTCTCTCTCTCTCTCTCTCACTTATTCTTTTTCTCTCCTCCTACCCACCCACACTTCTTAATCTTTCTCTTTGTCTTCCTCTTTCTCTTTCCCTTTCTCTTTCTCTTTCTCTTTCTCTTTCTTCTTCTTCTCCTTCTCTCACTCACTCTCATCCCATCCCTGTATTTTCAATATTGGAATTCTGCCATTCAACATTTGCTTTTAAATGGGTGACATTTATAAGTTACCAGTATACACGAGGTTTACACGACTCCAACTCCACTACTGCTCCCAAACCAATCACACTTTTAACAACTTTTTCATCTTTCTCCACATTTTGAATGATTTTGACATTTCAGTTACCCTCATGTGATTTATTGTACAAAGTAGTGTTACAACTCCCAGTCACCGTTCTGAAAAGAGCAGAGGATCGAAGTCCGATGAGCCCATCATTTCTGACAAGATGTGACTCAATGTTGTCTCTTTCTGATTCATTGTGAGCAATACAAAAGGCCTGGTCATGGGGTAGACACAAAACATGGTGGTTCAACTCTGTCTGTCAAGATTGGGGTTTGCTACTCTCTCAAGTCACAGCTCTGCAAGCATTTAAATACACATGGATGATAATGATACTGTGCACGTATGAAATGTAACAGTTAAATCACCGCTATTCCCCCTCCCCCATTTCTTTACTAATCTTCTTTTCCACCATTTGTCATTTTTCTACACTTTATCATTATGGATACAAGCATCACTCAAGGAGCATCGATCAAACCATGTTCACAAGATTGCACTCCTGTTAGAAGAATGGAAATATATATGAAGAAACTCCTGGTTTTAGAGGCTACAGCAAGGAACAAATACCTGTAGTCTTATCCTGACTGTTTGATGTCTTGTTCAGCACAGGGGACTTTTACTGAGTTCCATCGGACATGGTACAGCGGCAATTAATCTCCATAAATGGATGCAAAGAAGACAGCGAGTACTCTCCATAAAAACATAGCTAATCGAGCCTCACATGCATTTAGGTGGTCATGAAGTGCCACGATGTAGGGCAGTTAATCAATTAATCATGGAGGTCCGGTAAGATCTATCTACCCCCACCCCCTTGGTAAAGAGAGGAGATAGAACTTCATATGTTGCTTGAAAGCCTGTGTGACGTCGTTTGTTTGAATATTAAAAAAGCTCTCAACCGATATTACCCACCTCACACTCCCGCTAAGAGGCCAAAAACAAGGGCTCCCTCGCTCACTGCCTACACGGCCACTTTTGACATTTTTGTCGTCATGGCGATGAGAACATTCGACTGAAAAAGAGAGAGAAAGAAAGCGGCAAGGTCCCTGGCAACTGGCCGGGATCGCGGCTCAGAGTGGAGTGTTTGCTGGCCGGGTCGGGCGTGAGCGCCGTGTTTGTACACAGGCCCCCGCCTCGCGCTCTGAAGAGGGCACAAAGGTCTACTTGAGAGTCGTGCCCGCCGCATCTCGTCCCCGACGAATGCTTTGGACCGTGTCGCTACCGATCGGCCTCCGTGTCACCGTGCCGACTCACAGCCATACTGCACGTAGAGTACGTTGTAACAACGATGTCAGTGAGAGGCGCACGGCCTCACCACACAAATATTCTGTGTGCATTTTGACTCATCATGCCGCCTCGATAACACATCACCAGTCACCACACCGATGTACTGAATGGAGCAAGACCTCTATATCCAGTCCAAAGGTACACAAAAAGAAATGTGTATGCAAACTTTAAAAATACTGAAGAGATTTATAGACCAACCAACCAGCAAACCAGCTATCTATATTTGGCTTCAGACTATATTATATGAGTTTCCATCGGGGCCAAGATTTGAATAGGAATAAATATAAGGCAGGTGAAATAAACAAGGCTTGTGTTCCAGAGTGCTTGAGTTTGCCCATTGCACAGCTATTGACATGAAGTAGAGAATTTTCCAGTTCTGTGGCTGGGCTTGGCTGGGCTGGGGATGGCCGAGGTACATGCATGCTTTGTGTGTGTAAGACAGGCAGAAGGGGCAGGAGGATGGGACTGCCTGCAGACGTCATCTGCGCAAAGTCAACACTGCAAGGAGGCAATGGCATTCACTATAACCCATACAAAAAAGTCACACTCCAAGTCAACTGCAAGATCAAGGTCAACATTTCCCTCAATTTAAAGAAGTTGTCTCTTTTAAACACACTCTTCATTATAAAATAACATGTTGCTATCAAACCACCAACCCCCTCCCCTCATGTAGACTGTCTATCATTTCAATAAGTACATTGTGAGAACATTGTTACTTCAATCACACATTTTATTTTAATTCATACTCCAGTTGTTGATACATATGTTGCGTTTTGTTGTACAGTCCGACATTGATATGTCAGGCAGTCATGAGATGTGCTCCATGGAAGGACAAACTGTTCTTAAATAGCAAACCAGGTGATTGGCAGTGAGTTGGCATTGCTACAACTGGCATTGAAACACCTCATCCATTCTTTGCATCATCCATGAGCCAACCTGGGCCTGTCTCATAAAGAATTGCGATTGATATCAATTGTAATTCTGTACATTAGCGATAGGGGATTGGACTTGCAATCGATTCAAATCAATCGCAACTCTTTATAGGCTGTGGCCCTGGTCTCCTGTGTAACTGTCCTCATCAGGAGCACAAAGCCATAATCAATCCTCCATTCACCAGCAAAACCACATTTTCTCCGATCAATCGAACATACAATTTTTCCGCTTCATGACCCCCACACCTTTCTCTCAGCCCAGACACATCAATGAAGGTTTCCGAGGCTTGAAGACAATGGAGGAGGGAGCAAAATCAATTTAATCGCAACGTTCAGCTTCTTTTGAAAGGTTCCGTATATATGCACAAAGTTGAGGCCGACCGCCCTAGCCAGTCTGATTTGAAGCGAGATGGAAAGTTGATATCTGATCAATAGTCCTGACAAATTGGAAGAGAATACTGCAGGCGATCTAAATTAACTTAATTTTCTGTTACGCACTGGAGCTGGGAAAATAAATTACTCCCTGCCGATATTGTCAAAGTATCTACCATTATCATATTCAGCTATGACAGTGACTAGTTAGGCAAGATTTGCTGCATCCCTCCAACTTGCGCTGTCACTCCATTTATGTCACTATTCATTAAATTATACAAACTCAACTACACGATCATAACAAGGTCTTGACACTTTCCCCACAACAATGAGGGGTAAATGATGTTCCATGGTAATACAGGAATTGGGTTACATTGGTTTGACATGAATTCCTCCTATATACTGGAACAAATGTTCAAATCCCATTTGTGATACCTTTCCCCATAATGAAAGACTATGACAATGATATGTTCTGCAAACAAGCATTCTTTGAAAAACTGAAAGCTTACCAACTGATTAACCATATTGATGTGTCTGCACACATCTGCATTGTAAGACTCTGACAAAGAAACAAACTCAATATCAAAATGTGCCCCTGCAAGAAGCCCAAAATGAACATGAGATATGAAAGGCCCGCAATGACTCCGTCATTGAGGCAATTGGCAATGGGGGGTGCACGCAGTTTAATAATGCTTTTATTCGTTCCTTCTTTCTTTACTTCAAACATGCAATCATCTGATGGCAAACAAGTATTTTCATTCGGCGACCATTATTTCGCTGTGTATTGCAAATGTCAACCAACCCCAATCTGAAAATTGATGAGGGACATACAAGCTGACAGGCATGTCAATAAAGCAAATTTACTAGACATAGCAGCCGGCCCGTCCACCGTCCACTCATTCTTTCGATCGGAGTACGAAGAAGAAAAAAAACCTCTCAACAGACGACAACAGGAACGGACTCTGCTCCCTCTCTCGGAAGCTAGATATGAAGAGCTGTGTTGGTTCTGCTGCCTGTTGTCCCGGCAACCCTTAATCTGTTGCCATAGTGATATGCAGATCTTTAATTTTAATTTTCCTCTTTCCCTTGGCCGATGGGTGCCCTCCCGATGGATATAATATCCTGCGATGGGTTTTTCATCCCCCCTGGCCTACTTGATGGTCAAACTCTGAAATCTTGACCATGCAAATTGTGGCTGCCCTCTCCTTCCTGCATTTCTCCACCTTAAAAGTACCTCTTTCCTGACTTAAACATAATTTCCAAGCCAATATTATCTTCTACAATACCTTTTTTTTCTGACAGATATATCTAATTATTACATATATGCATTTAGACTTTAATTGTAAGTAATCACAGTATTTATGAAGCAATATTTTTCTTTTATGTAAGACATGTCTTAGCCACTGAACTAAGTTAACAACCTGTATTGTAAATGTATCCTACTGGGAAAGGTTAAGGGAATCAGAATGACTAGACATATAAAATGATCCATCTAACTCATTCTACAATCCAGAGTGCAAAAACCTCTAGATCTCCCAACTTTCCTGATCAGATGAAAGGGATGAGAATGAAATGAGAAAGAGAAACTGTTCCTTGCTTTTCAACAGATGTTCATTTAAGGAATTAAGGCACGGCGAAGACTTTGATTACATTACTTGATGCCATAGTGTTCTGGCAGGAATTAATCTGATCTCTACCTCCCCCTCTCTGCAGGGGCTGACTTCTTAACGCTGTTCCTCCAGCCCACTTTCCATCCAACATATAATTACTGCGTGTCTTCAGATCAGACAATTCCAGCTTCCACCTCGCTTTGAATGGGCAGCTAATGTACTTTTAAATGAGAGCTATTCATCGGGCAGGGTTTTAACCACACTTGGGGTCCCTCTTTAACTGTATGGTATAAGAGAGAGGCTTCGAACAAAGGCAGGCTGGATAGTTAAGAATGTACTTAGAGGGGGGCTAGACAGATAATCTAGTGGCGTTAGATTTCCTTATTACTTCTATTCAAGTCTGGAGTGAAGGAGGACTGTCTGAGGCTGATAAACATCTTGGAGTCTCATTAAACACTTAATCCTCAGGAAGACCCCTAGTTTCATCCAAAAAAATTATCTTTCTCCTTACCAATCGCATCCAGAGATTTTAGCTGGAATAATGAAGAAGTTACTGTTTGATACTTTCAGAAGTTACCACCTACATGACGGATTATAGTTAAAGGGAGGATAATCTTAGGGGCCAGATTACAAAATGCAGGTTAAAGGGGCAGAATTTGATGATGAATAGTTTCAATGTATAAGGAACCACATTTGTTATTGGGGTGCTGGCAATTTATGAATCTCAACCATTCAACATAAAATATAAAAACAGTATTCTTAAGAAACCTTGTTAAGATATGAATAATTATGTAAATGCTAGGTTGCAACAAAATAATTTATTGTAGGACTAACATCAGCATACGTGTACTGTATGTGTGTGTGAAACAGCATCAGACTACCTGAAACTCTTGCATCAGTGGCTAGTGTGGTCATTGAAATAGAAAACAATGTGCCTGAATGCATAGTAGTGTAGAATGCAAATAAATATCTGGGCCATATGAAAATCTGGAAAATTGGCCACCTGGATCTCATGCTTAAAGATTGTCCGTCCCTTTTGCAAGCTTAAAATTTGAAATCGTCTATCATGATCATAAATTGAAGAAAATGTGATTCAAGACCATTTCTAAGAATATAGCATGTTGAAGCTTTCTGTATATGTAAAAATTTCAGCCGTTAAATTTCAAACCGACTTTTTTCGTACTACGAAAAAAGTATTAGTCTTTGTTACAGTATCTATGTGGTTATTATGCATGTGTGAAATCCTAATTTTATGAGTAATTACCAAACTTTGGAGATGATTCTTTCTATAGAACAATTTTTTTTCATAATGCGTTTCATAATTTAATAAACAGATTAATCAATAAAGCAGATATTTCAACACAAACTGCTAAGAGCCTGAGGTAAAGACTATTAATCAGACGTTGTTTACGTGCATTATTCGAATTTTACACTACTTTTAAGATTCAAATTGTGAATATACAGCTTGCTAACACTTCTCTATATGTTTTGCCAATGTTTCAATGGTTTTGTGGTGATCTGAAAAAGGGACGGGCTGTCTTTAAGTGGCCCTACTGGCCACCTAATAGAAGAAACTTTAAGGCAAACCCTGGTGTAATAGCAGTGAGCTGTGTTCACTGGGTGATTTCAAATCAAACGGCTGTGGATATTCCTAAATATAGGAGCTTGGAATACCATTACTATCAAGGGAGTTTAGGCCTATTTACCAGAAAGGTATAATCATCACAATACTCTGAGAAAATATTGTAAACAGCGATGTTTGAGTGAGTCATTATGAGTTGTGGGGGAGGTAAACCACCTACCCCACTCATACACAGCAGAAGAATGGGGAGAAAGGAAAGAAAAGAACTTCATAGTAGCTTTGGTAGTCAGTAGATATTCATTCATATATTCTTTACATCATTTTATGTCCTTCTCCCACTCAGAGAGAGGGATGGAGAGGGAAGAATGGAAGTATGGGAGAGAGGAGAGGAAAGAAGGAGGGGCAGGGAATAGAAGAGGAGAGATGTAAATGAAAATAGAGGAAGAGAAGAAGAGAGAAAGACGGTGAGATACAGAGAGGGAGAGAGAGGACCAGAGAGGATAGGAGAGGAAAAGAGAAGAGAGGGAGAGAGAAGAGAAGAGAAAGAGAGAAAGTGAAAGGGGGAAAAGAAAAAGAGAAGAAAGAGGGAAAGAGAATGAGAGAGAGAGAGAGAGAGAGAGAGAGAGAGAGAGAGAGAGAAAAAGATAGCGAGAGAGAGGGAGTGAAAGAAAGAGAGAGAGAGAGAGAGAGAAAGAGAGAGAGAAAGAGAGAGAGAGAGAGAGAGGGGTCATGACTTGCGAATCATCCTGGCTGGTTGTGTTATTGTCTGGGTGCCCAGGACTGTTTTCAATGGGTCTTTGTGCTGGGCTGAATAGGGCGCTAGTGCAAGTAATTATGACTGGGAGGCAGAAGCAGGCTACCACTAAACTAACTCCAGGCCCACAAAAGACTCATGGAAGAACCAAAAAAAGAGGGACAGAAAAAAAATCGACCACAGATCCTTTGAGTGAGTGCAGGAACCCAGCCCCCTGCTTGGTACAGGGAAAGAAGTGGGGTTAGAGTTAGAGAGTTAGAGAGAGACGGAGAGAGAGGGAGAGAGAGAGAGAGAGAGAGAGAGAGAGAGAGAGAGAGAGAGAGAGAGAGAGAGAGTTAGAAAGACAGAAATAAAGAAAGAGGGGGTGGGGAGAGAGAGATAAAAGACGCAGAAGAATTAGATTTATAACCAGGTATCAAAAGCCAAATGGAGAGCCTTTCTTATGGAGTGCTAGAGGCGAGGAGCCGAGAAAAATGGAACTGATACAACACATTGAACAGTGGCGAGTCGCGGGGGCATTTAGTCGCACAAAATCTAATCTTGTGATAATAAACGGAGGGAAGAATGTGGGGGCATTATTAATGTGTGACGCTTAAGCCTGTTGGAAGCAGTGTCTGTATGGGGCGTTTTGAAGGCGAGAAGCCCCGTGCCAGATGATGACACCAGCAAAAGAAGAGGATGCTCATCTGGAGATAGAGACAAGTAGCTGGTGGTGGAGGTGGTGTAAGGGTCCCTACTGTCGCCGTGCAGGAAGAGCATCTCTCTTGATTTATCTCGTCCCCCGATGAGTATCGTTCCTGTCATGCGCACAATAGAGTCCACGCCGCCTGACAGTTGATTAATGTCGGTAATGATGCTTGCGATCTTATCGGCACCATTCAAATGTAACAAACCCCCTAATCCACAACTTGAAAAGAAGTTCTAGTTCGGCAAGGCTCCCTGGGCAAACTAGGAGGACAGGACCCACCATTCTATCCTCTCTCTCTCTCTCTACCTCTCTCTCTCTACCCCTCTACCTCTCTCTCTCTCTCTCTCTCTACCTCTCTCTCTCTCTCTCTACCTCTCTCTCTCTACCTCTCTCTCTCTCTCTCTCTCTCTCTCTCTCTCTCTTTTTACCTCCCTCATAATTATGACCTCATCACACACACCAGCTCATTCAGCAGGTCGGCATATTGACAACTGCAATGCGTAGCACCTATCTTACCAGGAGTGAAAAAGCAAGACCAAACCACTCGTAATTGAATATTAAATATGTGAGATTATGCAGAGGTTAATTAATACATCCTCCAATTGAAAAAAAAAACAATTTGAACTACCAATTATGGAAACTAATTACATTATCTATTTGCCTTGAACTTAATCACAGCTTTACTGTGATTTGTTGAAGTACTAGTACACATAAACCAATATATACTGTATGTACACAGAGATAATTTTGTCACATTCCCAGTCACATTTCATAAAATTACACTAAATGGAAATTGGTTTTGAAGGGCTATAAATATTTTGCATATGGATTTACATAGATCTATTACTTGTATTAATGAATAATCAATAGATACATTTTTCTACACAAAGGAAAGTGATTGACTTGATAGTGTGACGTCAATGTACAATATAAGTACATGTATGAGTCCAACGATGGGGGTTGAGGTTCGGTGTGAGAGTGGGGTGGTGTGGGAGAGGGGGTGGGGGTAGGGTGGACTGTACACTATACTGTGTCCATGCAAGATGGTAGTCATTAATCAACCTTGACCCCAAATTCAGCTTGATGTTTTTGCCATGTTTTGGATATTATTTCTTTGCCTGTTGGACTCAGTCAAAGGAAGAATGGAATTATATATATACACCACGCACACTGTAGCTGATACAGATATATAGCTTACATGTATTTGTGTGTGCTGGGGTGTTTGTATAAAATGTGTTTATACATTTGAGTTTGTGTTTGTGTGTGTGTTTGTATGTGTGTTTGTATGTGTGTTTGTGTGTGTGTATGTATGTGTGTTTGTATGTGTGTTTGTATGTGTGTTTGTATGTGTGTTTGTATGTGTTGTATGTGTGTTTGTATGTTTGTTTGTCTGTGTGTGTGTATGTCTGTGTTTACCAGTGATGCTTGGTTAACAAAGATTAGTCTCTATGTAGAACTCACACAGTAGATACATGTACATGAGTGCAATAACCTAACACAAAATGTTACTCAATTATGGTTCAATACAAATATCTACATCTGATCATATAATGAGTCTAATCATCTTCCTTGCCTCAACCAAAAGACCAAAAGATTTATCTGTGATGTCTCATCGCACAGCTCCATCAAATCCAAATACCAATCAATTTACAAGAATATTACAATCCAACAAATAGAAGCACGAATCTGGAGCCATCAAAATGAAAGAAAATCTGCATAAATGGAGCTATATATAAGGAAACTTTAAGGGTTTTTTATCAAAAGGGTAAAGAACCTGCCTCTACACAAGCAACTCACGGAACAAAAATACAATAACGACCTTTTTCATATTCATGACATCTCAAGGGTCAGAGCTCAAGATTCCCTAGTCTAGATTTGCAGACTTTATTCATCCAATTTTCCCCGAGGTTTGTCAATTGTAATCAAATTATGGGGACTTCATCAAAACTTTTAAACAATGTTCACACAAAAAGAAAGAAATGTGGGAAGGGGGAAGAAAGAATAAGGAGGAGGAGAAGGGAGGGAATGAGGGAAAGGTGAATAGGGAAATGAGAGGGGAGGGAGAGAAATTAAGGACAAAAAAAGAGGAGAAAGAGGAGAAAGAAGGGGAGAAAGAGGAGTAACAGAAGTCATAGGAGAAAGGAGAAAGATATAGAGAAGGATGGAGAGAAGGATGGAGAGAACGATGGAGAGAACGATGGAGAGAACGATGGAGAGAACGATGGAGAGAACGATGGAGAGAAGGAGGGGGAAAGAGGTAAGAGAAATATCCTGAATATGCCAGCGAGGGTTGTGGCAGTGAATTATTCCAAAGACAGTCTTCGTCAGGGTCTGGGACTGACCAGACTATCACTCACACCAAGCAGTCAGAACTCAGTAGAAATATGTGACCCCTACAGGACATGCTCTGTAAACACTTTGCTGACCTCAGCTTGAGGTCAATGTAGCCTGAGGCACTAAGGTCAAGGGTCAAGCACAACTTAATCTTCCTGACCAGAAAAAGAAATTCCTTTGTTGAGAGAATGGCCCCATTGAGTCATGGGGTAAGTACACAGCAGGAGTCTTGAGAAGAAATAAATTGCTCAAATATCTTAAAGGAATCTTAAAACTATGAGACATGGACAAGTCTATATGAAAATATCCCAACAAATCAAATGGTTTTGCATCAGAATTCAAATAGCTACTAGCTTCGAAGACTTTAACATTTATACACATTATTCTATATGAACTATTATCTTCATTTTTGTTTTAAAAATAAAAATAAACAGCAAGATAAATACTACACCAATCTACATTGGAAAAGGTTATTAATATGTGTGCATTTGAATACCACTGTGACAGTTAATAGTGACAGATCTTGAAACTTCACTGGTATCTGTACTCTGTTCCACTCCCATCCTCACACTCCATCATCCTAAGACCCGCTACCAAAACAACCTCACTACTGTGCAGTCAGCATGTTGAGGCATGTACATGAAATGGAGAAATGTACAACAAAACAATTTTAGGGTTTGGGTTGCGCTTTGCCTACAAATGTGCTGTCACCTCGTAATATCACTACTAGCAATGCATAACACTGCTGGATGTGATCCTGGCATATACTGTACAGGATACAATATAAACAGTAGATAAAGTGGGCTCATATACAATTGTTCTAGGATCAGCGTTTAGTACACCACATGCTAGAATGGCATGCGCAATACATCTTTCAAATACGCTCTTGTATTTACATCCACTTTTAAACTGATTCTAGCTTATCGTATACAAATGCACATTTTTCAGTGTTTTGAGTCAGCATTTTGAATTAATCTCACTCATCATGTTTAGAACACTGATTCGAGCTCAGAAAAAGTGGATAGACACAAGAACAAAAAGTTGACGTCAATGGGCTTATAATGGTGGCTAACAGCCTTCACATGCATTATGTCATATCACTGACGGTCCATAATCCAAGAGCATTTCCCCTCTAGAACGTGGGTTCACCCAAGTCACAATGGAACATAAAGGCCATCTCAAACAGCAATGCAATGTTGTTACTGCGACATTTCTCATGTGCTCAACTTGTTTGTCAATAACAAAATAAGTTGGTAAGTTGTCAATTCATGTGGAAATGCCTAAGGATGATAAATCATGACAAGCGGTGTGGGCGAAAGAAAAGGTCCGACCTAATCCCTTGGCTACTCTGTGATTGCCAGCGCTAATCCCATGCCCACTGGTGATTGCTGGGGCTAATCCAGTATTTACCCTGCCTTGACCATCTATGACACATCTACTTGGAGCTACGCATGTATACCTTCAGTTCCATGTGAGGGCGTCCACGTTAGCAGCTGAAAGTCACCCAGTCACAGAGGAATACCAGCCGCATGATCAATAGCAGAGTATACAGCCTTTGTATTGAATATTACCCCAGGTATGCCTCATTTCTTCAGCAATTGTACTACCTGACATATATTCCATTATGACTGATGACCAGTAAACCTTAGACACAGAGCAGTCTTGGTGCACTCGTAGTGCCACGGTAACTTCGTATTGATAATTATGCATCACAGATCATCAGCTATCGCATACATTCCCTTCTTAACAGAACATAATCATGAACCCTGTATTGTATATTCGATACAGAGCCCTCTTAATGTAGTTGCAGCATGGTGCCTTGCTTGACTTGCGTAACTTCCATGGCCACAGTGTGGCAACAAGTGGCCGAGGCTAGGTGGTCATCAACGGTCACTTTCTCTCTCTTGGTTGGTAGGTCAATGATCCATGAGATAGGATTAAACCCTCTTGTGGGTTAGCTGAACAAAAGCCTCATGAATGTACTGATACTATCACGTCTCCTTTCGCAGAATCTTTAGGCATGATTGCGTCACATGGACACGATAGGGGGGGGGGGAAGCAAGCAAAACAGGGCAAAACAAGGGAAACGAATGAAGAAAAATATATAACTTTTCATGGAATACACAGGATTCTCCAAGGAATAATGAAGAGATACCAGCAAGATGCAAATCACTATAACTACCGTGACATACAGGTCTATACCCTACCTGTTAGATTCTGTCTAAACCTGTTTTTCTGTTTTTCCTCTTTTCAGACGAATCAACTTCTCATTACATTTTGATTCACTTTTAATGCAAACTTGTTCCGCTTCCCTCCTAGAGGTGGGCAGAACCTGCCCCTTCTGGCTCCGGATAATTGGTCCTCATCTATCGAGTTGTGTAAACAACATTGACTTAAAATTTATAACCACATGTAGCTAGCCTTCCTTAAGACTTCACGCGTCCTTTCTCAAATGTACCCTCCACTGCAGAGCAAGCGTGCATTTCAATTATGGCCACAAAGAAGCGAGGGCTCCTCAATCATCTCTTTCCATAGACTTAACATAGATGCCACTCAGTTCTCCTAGGCTCAGGGTTGATTCATGTGAACCAAGAAGCATGTGGTGGGTGAAGATTTTTCATTAAGTCCCTTGAAAAGTCTTGTGTTTAATGCCTACCACCATGATCAGCTCTGAAATAAATTCTTGCTTTGCCTGGGAAGCAGCTAGAGCCGCCCAGTATGCATCTAAATAAACAAGTCTGATCTGTAATTGATAATTGGGCCACATCAGAGGGGCACTGTGGAGGTTTCTTGCTCATGTAAGTCTTCGGATCGTTTGTCCATGCAAGATCCCTGGCACTATTCAAGAAGGGATTCATCAAGGAGGGGTGAATCTCCCACAAACACAATTGTTCAAGACTGGACGACTACAAATGAACTTTGATTTAAAGTCACATTTCTTTTCTCCAGCTTCTTTTAGGCTACTGAATTTTGCCTCAAGCATGGTGAGATGTATCTTAGGTAACAGCCACAGTAGTGACTTGGCCTCTTTTCTTTCCTCTTTTCCCACCTCTCCCTCTCACCTCTCTATTCCCCCATCTTTCCCTTCTTTCTTGCCTTTTGACTATCTCTCCCTCTCTCTCTCCTTTATCTTTGATATCTCTTAAATTCTTTCTTTGCAAAGGAGATACATGTACGTATACCAAGCCTTCATTAAAAAAAAAGAAATAAATCCTTTTCCAGAAAATCAGAACATTTGAAAGCAAGGAAAATCAAACAGAGTTAAAACGATTTCATTATAGGATAACAAAATGGGTAGATCAGATTTCAATAGCTTTGTATTGGGGTGTTCTTAGGGCTCTCACCAATATGCAAACTGTTTTAGCTGCATACATTTTCTCCAAATCAGATGATCACATGATCCAGCTGCAGTATGTCACATAAAAGAGTGGGAAAAATCAGTAGGGTCCATGGTACAAACAAGTCTTTTCTGCCACACTCAAAACCAAACTTGGAGAGAACTCTTTAAGTGTACACTTGATGGCAGGATCCAGAAGTAGTAGTAATACTTAGGATTGTCTTAAGTGCCCATTCCAAATAGATAAGTACTTTTAGTTTCTAAGAAGATTTGCATAATGAATTCAATTTTGTTATCTTTCTGTTACTTCTAGTACACTTTAATTCCTTGTACAAGTGCCTCAAATCAGACTTTATTTTATGTTTGAAATTAATACATTATTGATCCATGAGAATATTTTGTACATATAGAACAAATGTTTCCTGATAGATTTGGTTGTGTTTGCATGTCCAATATCTACATTTATAACTATACTAGTACACAGAGCTTCATACCTCCAATAGCTAGCCAAATTTAAACAGGTAAACACCTCCAGCTCAAAAACCTCTCACAAATTATCTACATCTGAAACGCAAAACTAATCCGCCTAGCTCCCATACATGCATAATGGAAATCAAAAATACATCTGTGGTATTCTTTCCCCGGTTCAGATGCACATTTATTCATTTTCATCTCCTTCCCACTCAACTGCACTTTAGCTCTGATACAACAACATGCATTGCCGGGACATGAAGTTTGTGGGCTTCACGCGTCTGCTCCGTGTCGTCGGCACGGCTAGAATTAGAATGATAAAGACCTCCAGCAATAAACCCTCTCAATAGAGAGTGACCCCGGCGTTTCGAAGGCTTTTCACTTTGAATTTGCGTCATTATCCATCTTCCTCTAGCCAACCGGTTGTGATGGAACTGTGACGGGTTATTGGCGTCTCAAGCCCGTCTCAGTGTCAGGGCGGGGCGGGAGAAGGCTGGACTAGGCTGGACACCGATGGGGTCCTCTCACACATGCTTCAAGTATTGTATGTGTTTGATCACTATTTCCATGCTAACAACTCTCATAGGCTTGTGATAGACAGTCATGCATTTGCTTTACTATTCAAAAGGAAAGAAAATAATTTCTTATATCGGTCAATACAATATCTGTATAAAATTACTCATCGTTACTTTGTTTAAAGAAAAATCTTTTTTTGCTGTTTTTTATGAAACTTCCGATATTTTTTAGTAATTGCAAATGATTCTATATGAAGCTGAAGCATAGTTACAAAAGTACATTTTCCAAACTTAACAAATTTACTCTCAATTTCTAGAAGTCCTGACCTTCTTGACCTCAAAATTGAGGATAAATCATATTGGAGCAGAACTGTGCAGCTTATCACACATGACAGTGTGTGAGTGTGACCACAACCAATTTCTATACCATGTTCAATGCGAGTCTGAAAGGGTCCCTGGGCAGCAGCAGTAGTGGTCAGTGGCTTTCCGAGGGCCAGAGTGACCACCAAAGTCTTCCTCACTCACTCACTACTGGACAATCGACCACAGGGGGATATTGTGGTCCCACAATGGCACCAGAAGTCAGACCACTCTCTGCACTCTTATGGTAATAAAGGCCACAAACATCATATAAAAGTCCTGTTTGAATGATCTTATCAAAAGGCTCAATTACTCTATATGAGGGTAAGGGACCTGTATTTCTTTCTACAAGTTTGTGTACAGAAATGTAATGCTCATATCAATCAACCAATTACCTGGTATGATAGAAAGAGGCCAGAATTCTGATACTCTCAAATTACTCCCATTTTGCTGGGAACAATACAAACCCTACTCTAAAAAACGTTTTTTAATGTGTTTTTTTTTTCTTTATGGCAGTTTTTCATGGCATGACCATTAACTCAGATGGACCAACTTCCTCAAATTCTGAACATTTTTGTTGTAGCAGACACACAATTGTACACTGTACGTAAGTCATGAACTAGATACACGTCTCTACAAAATGTACAAATACTCCAAGTAAGCTTCCCCCCCCCCCCTCTCTCTCTCTCATTCTCCCTCTCTCTATCTTTTCTCTCTCTCTCTCTCTCGCCACCATCCTCTACATATCTCACTTCTTCCATAGAGGCTCATGTAGGCACAATATTATAAACCACATTTTCTCTTACCTGATGGGTCAAAGTTCAAAAGGAATGGAGTGGCCAATCACAGCACAGCAGAGGGTAGCACATGTGCAGGGAAGATAAGAAAGGTAAAACATTTAATTAGTAATATTCACTTGTTTCACTATATACTTACATAGCAATAAACTTTCTCCTTTCTTGGTGTACATTGCAGTATATTTAGTCTTTACAGTATTCTTCTGTTGTTTATTCAATATACCATTTTCGTTATGTTTTCAAGCAAACAGTTTCTAATGATATCCCAAAGCTTGTTCAAGGTTTTTCTGACTTACACCAAGAAAAACGGTCAAGTTGCATTCTACCCATTGAAAGTGAATCAAGAAATATAGGTCAATGTAATAATGTGTTACTAGGCAGTTAGGATAAAAGGTGAATACATGATGAAAACAGTTTATTGATCATGCTCACCTCTCTCGAGCCCCCCCCCCCCCCACTCTCCCTGTCCCTGACCCACCCTTCCCCCTCCCCTCCCCCCTCTCCTATGAGAGGGCCTGGTATGTTAATGGTGCTAACAGTGAATAGCTGTGCCCACTACAGAGGCACTTGGCATTTCCACTGTTTACATTATTGATAAACAATGGAGATAGGTTTGTAGCACAGCTCTCCTGATTAAATGGACATGCTATACACTACATATATACAGTACACGCAGGCTGCCTCCGCATGTCCAATGCAATACTAAATCAGTAAATCGCATGCAGGTCTGCAAATGCAATGAATACATGTATACATACATGTATGTTAGGGGAGAATGTACCTTTAACATTATAATGTCCCTTGCCCCGCCCCCCCCCCCCCCCCCCCCAACCCCTAACAAAAAACAAACAAATTTTTTTTTTAAAAAGTAATAATAAAAAGTGGTAAAAAATATCATTTGATATAAGATATCAATTGAAAAAAAAATAGAATGAGAAATATGAAAATACTAACAGCTACACATATCACAACAATGTCACTCATGGGCATGTGTCTTGAATCTTAATCAATTTCCATTCTTTTGGACAAAGGGGAAACATTCAGATAATTTGTTTTTATTCATGTTAATGTGTGCACTTGTGTCCAATCTGGCATTGGAGCGTCAATGGTGTTCAACACTTAACATATAAACACTTTCTGTAAACTTTATTTTCTACAATACTGCCTCCCTTCATTGTGTTTGGATTTATCATTGTCTTAAAATTGAAGTAAACATAGCATAACAGATCATTGCTTGTATAAAAATGAACTACAAGGCAGTTACTGCATATACATGTGACTTAGTCATTCTTACAAAACAATAAACACAAAATGAGCACTATCTACGTGTTATCCCAAATTTCAAAAGTTTCTTTCCATTCCAACATTTCAAACCAGTGCCAATTGAATTCATGCATGAAGAACAATTACACAGATGGATGATAATATTTGTGCTGGAAATGAAAGCATGATTTGATTATGGGAGACATTCTATAAAGAGAAGGGTACAAACCTGGCTCACCGCTCAGCATTACCTCATGTAAACAACCATCAACAATACTAAATGTTTTTTTAATTTGATTGAGCGCCCCCCCCCCCCCCGAAAAGCAAAAAAGAGCCCCTATGAATACAAAAAAAAATGTGAAAAATAATTTTTCCTCATATGGTTTAGGGTACTTGTTTCATTACCAAATTCTTGAAAAAGCAGCCAGTGCAAATTACATTTCATTTTCCCCCCCACCCAGTGACACAGTTTCTGTTTTTAGACCAAACTAAGACATGTAACCAAGGCATTCTATGTACAATAATGTCTGTGATTCAGGAGAAACTTCAAAATGCAACAGGGGAGCTTACTGTAAACACACACACAGACTATCGCCCCACAGTGGAGGCAGTGAGGCTGGTTGCATGCTACTGATGTAGCAGGGAGATCTGGGGGTATTTGTGGGTCAGACGAAGGGTTAAGTCAGCCAAATCTGGGGCAAGGCTGCTCCTGGCTCCATCAAATTAATCCCTACAACTTGGGCTGGACAACTGGAGAGGGGCATGGGCAGGGGCAGGGGGCTCTGCAGACAAATCGTCATAAAAGACTAGCCACAGTGGCGGGGAGATGGCGGTGGTACAGACCATCGGTCATCAAAACCAAGACGACAGTAATGCCACCAGCCCGCTTCATGGTGGACGAGAAAAACAAAGACATCTGTGATGAGATGGAAGAACTATCAAAGATTATTGGCGCACAAAAAGTCAACATGGACAGTCTTAAACCTTTTGCATGCCAGAAGAAATGCTACTTGATTGGAGTTCTGTGTACTGATGGTGCAAGAACACACAAGTGGCGTGTTAAGGGTTGATGATACCAAACCGAGTGAGAAGGCAGAATGAGTTTAGGATATGAGGTATTGTTATAATACATAATACCCGATGCTCTACTTTTGGGTAGCCGCCGTTCCTAGAAATAAACTAGAAAACAATTACATGTCACCAGAGCATATTGCATGTCAACTGATGGAATGCCGATTTGAACTCCTTGCTCGACAAAAACATACATGTGTTTTCGTCATAGTGTACTTGATTACAACAAGTTATAGATACAATGATTCTAAGTCTTATATTATTCAGGTTACAAAGTGATTCCATTTTTTTTCTACTGGCTTTACAAGTACATAAGTTTGAGATATTATCCATAGTTTTGTTACACCCCCCCCCCCCCATTCTCACAATTTCATCAGTGGAAGTTAAGAGCGCACTGGAGTCTCTCACATGCAAATATTGCTCAACAAAGCCTTGTATGTGTCCCTTTCCTGAGTACGATTTAAGCTACAAATAGGCATGTGTACAGGGGTATCTACCGTCTCTACCAATCCCAGCATACAACCAGTTAACCTTCTCAGTACCAAGCACTGACAGCCCCATACAAATAATCCCTCAGTTTCTTGCCTATGGGACTGAGTGGGTTAACCTTCTCAGTACCAAGCACTGACAGTCTCATACAAATAATCCCTCAGTTTCTTGCCTATGGGACTGAGTGGGTTAACCTTCTCAGTACCAAGCACTGACAGCCCCATACAAATAATCCCTCAGTTTCTTGCCTATGGGACTGAGTGGGTTAACCTTCTCAGTACCAAGCACTGACAGCCCCAGATCAATAATACCTCAATTCTTGTCTATGGGAGTGAGTGGGTTAAATATAATCTTCCCTCGCACTTGTCTCGCTAGTACTTGGCAATGGCAATGGAATGCAGACTAACAGTATCCTAATCTATATTCATTCAATGGCTTGGATAGCCTTCACATTCACACATATTACTGGGACGGTATCTACCACTGCCATAATGAAAATATCATATGCCCCTCAGTTACAGACTGTGGTGTTCATCAAATTAGCAGCTACAAGAATGACCTTTGAACCCTAGCCTTCAATGAAGCTGGGGAAAACAGGGTTGAGTTTAAAAAAAAAAAATGGGGGGGGGGGCAGGGGAACATGGCAGAAAGGTAGAATGGAAAGGAGTACAGAAAGAGGGAAGAGTGGTGTTGGAGGACAGAGAAGTGAAAACAAAATGCTCATGGGTAGAGGATCACACAGGACAGAGAACAGAGAAAGTGATAAGAAAGAAAGCAGGAACAAAAAATAAAAACTCTAGTTAAACTAAGACAAAGGTACAGTAGCACATGCATTTTCAAAGAAGAAAAGCAAAGGACATGATGCAATAAATTTTAAAAAAATATTCAGCAAAGAAAATGAGTATGTGTAAGAAATTAGATAAAGCTGTGAGAATCATGAGGGATGAGATGAATGGGAAGGAGAAAAAAGGTTGAAGGACGGAAAATGAGCTAGAAGAAAAAGCAGGATAAGAGGATGGCAACAACAG
This sequence comes from Arbacia lixula, assembly GCA_963669155.1. NCBI lineage: Eukaryota > Metazoa > Echinodermata > Echinoidea > Arbacioida > Arbaciidae > Arbacia > Arbacia lixula. Next base: position 23,500,870 of record OZ022588.1, read on the forward strand.
AAAGGGGAGGGAGGGAAAGACAAAGTACAAATAGAAAATGGAAGGCAGAATGAGAGAGCCAGAGAGGGAAGAAAACATGAAACAATGGGAAAATATATATGAACAGAGAGAGTGAGAAAGAGAGAAAGAAAGTGAGAAAGAGTGAGATAAGAAAAAGAGCAAGAGAGACAGATGGACTGATGGTGGAGGAGAGAAAGAGAGAGAGAGAAAGAGAGAGAGAGAGAGAGAGAGAGATGGAGAAAGAGCCCTTGGCTTGGAATGCCTGCGTTGCATGAGTACTGCTGTGAAACATCTGCAAATGTAGTTTGTGGCTAGCTGCCCGAGACCAGGCGCGGGGCTGATTGCCTCAGAGGTGACTCTCCTCTCCTCTCGCAAAACGCTGCGCAATTTGAAATGATGCCGAGTTACGTGAGACGTGAGACTCCGCCGCGCCCGGAATGGGACACGTTTCATGATAATAGCCTTGATGGTTGTACAGACACATATCATTAAAATTAAAATGCAGTGAAGAGTGCAGACTTCACAGAGTTTCAATATAAAACTACGTCCTTCTGACCCTCAAAAAAATTATAGCACCTTTTGGAGCAGATGTTTAGAAGGACAGCCAAAATTGTAAAGACCTTAGTGAGTTTCATAACACTATCAAGGGCTATCAAAACCATGTTATCATGAAAATCGGCTAGATGAATGTGGGATGTATTGAAAACATCTTCTTATTGCCCTTTTTAAGCAAACATAAGCCAAATTGTTCATAGGTTAATGCTCCCAGTATCATAGGTGCATGACATGTGTGAAGACTTAATGTGCTTTTCCTGGTTTAGTACTGAGAGTCAATTTGCTTTTGTCAAGATGTACCCACCATTGGGTTGCTACGCCATAGCCGGACGGCCTACTACCAGCAAACACCATCTACCACAGAGGCCATAGCCCAGACGTCCACCAAAATAAAAAGCACTCCTTAGGTAAACTTGAGCAGAGACACAGGGACTGCATAAATACACTCTAACTGCCGAAAGAACAACAAGTCAAGACTGGGGATCTGGAAGTTGAAGGAACCTATGCCAATAAACAAATCCTGGAGTTGAAATAAGGACAGAGAGAGGAATGGGTACATGAACAAGCACACAAACTGTCACAGAGTCACAACCTCTTCTCTCCCAGCTCCACACTCTCTACCCATGTTTGTTTCCTGGACACATGATTTATGACAGGAGCAGCAACACCAAAATAATTCTGCTTGCACCCCATTTAGATTAAGGCCCATGGACGTTACATTCAGGGAGAACACCCCTGTTCACACCCTCAAGTCTTCTTAGGACCTTCTTGCTTCCACATGATACCAGCCATGTACAGGCCTAAGATGAGATGCCCAGAGAAATAATTATGATATATTTGTAGTCATACATGTGAAGCAGACTGTGCTAAAACTTATGGTATCAGCAATCAGCAAAAGTGTCTTTCTGTGGTGCCAACATCATTTTACTTTTCCTTGTACTTACAAGTATTTGTCCTGTACTCCTTAAAAATATGATGACATTGTTGAGATTATCAAAATGTTCAAATGTTTATTTTCTGTAAATAAACAAAAAAAAATCAAAGATTATAACTCAGGCATGGTTTGTGGCCAACGTATCACACAAATAGAACAAGTGCCTGGCATGCATGAACATGCTGGTATTACCAATAATCGTCAATCTGGCCTATCATTTTATTCATGTCATATCTACTTTTCCATCATATAGATTTGTATGCATTATTATATTTGTTTTCACAATCTGTGATACAATACAATTCCACAACAAAGATATATTTCTTTATAAAAATAACATTAAACTACCGATAAACTAAAATCAAACAACTCTAAAATGCACATGAAGAACAACTACAAGTAGGCTTATTAGTATCAACCATATGAAAAAATATGATATCTTGTTTTTAACACGCTTTGCTAGAGAATGTGAGCGCATCCTGCCTGCGTCTGGGGCAGTGGAGGACTTGTGGAGTCTCAGACAGTGAGGGAGAGGGTTGGAGTCACTAGGGGGTCAGGGGTCAAACCTCGGGCTGACCTCCTGGGTCACATGACTGCAGCTTGCAAGCATCATTAAGGCATGCCTGTGGCAGCTTCTGGGGCCAATTGTTTGGGAGTATTTGCCAGAGATATTGGGGATGAGGGAGGGGTAGAGGGGGAGAGGGGGAAAGGGAGTGAGAGAGATGGTAGGAAAGATGGAGAGATGGTTGGAGAAATGGAGAATAGAGGCGGAGACAGAGGTAGGGAGAGATGGAGAGAGATGGAGAGAGAGATGGAGAGAGGATAGAGAGAGAGATAGAGAGAGAGATAGAGAGAGAGATAGAGAGGGAGATGAAAGGGAGACGGAGAGTTCCATCTCTGAAAGATGGATAGAGATTGAGAGATGGAGATGAAGAGATAAAGAGGGAGAGATGAAGAAATATGGAGGTAGAGATGGAGACAAATGGAGAGATGAAGAGAGAGAAGAAGAAAGATGGAGAGAGAGATGGAGAGACGAGAGACAGAGAGGAGAAGACACACACAAATATACACTCAAACTCACACACAAACACACACACACACACACACACACACACACACACACACACACACACACACGTGGGAGGGGGACATTCTTGTTCCCCCTCCATTTGTGAGGTGCAATATGCTGGAGCTATGTCCTCAGATTTCTGGCCCCGGTTTCCAATATATCACATCAGTACTACTATCAATATCTTGAACTAACCATACATGCACATGTGTATCTTATCACTGGTCATGGTATCACAAGTAGTACTGGGTTTAGTCACGATAAACTGCCTCATGATTCCAGAGAGTGGAATGCAAGTGGGAATGGTTTCGTTCACTCGCCTGCTTGCCGAGTCTTGCGGCTTTACTCAAAGCCTTTTGTACCAGTCTCTGTAGACAGCCTGTACGTGTACCATACATCCATACATGCACATTTGTACATGTATCCACATTGTATGTGTATAATAGAGTGAAGCATGTCATAGTTCATCTACATACATGTATGTCTGTACTCTAAACATACAATGTGCATCTGTATGTGCTAAAAGAAGTATGGTGCACACCTTCAACCGTGCATCCACTTTAGTATACAATATACATAAGTACAATGTACATGTACATCTTTACACATTGACTGCACCAGGATCACCTACCGGTACTAAACATACACATCATGCCAAATGTACTTGCAGCTTATTCCAAGTAGGAATTACATGTGTCAAAGGTAAGAGATAGGACATGAAGTTGTAAAAGGCACCCTAATCATGGCATTCTAATTCATTCATTCTAATCAAATAATACAATATTTTTGACATTTTTCACGATGAATGTGCAGCATAGCAGACCTCTTTTTATTATGTACTGTACATGTACCTATTTCTACCATGTCTACAAATATGTACTGTACTAGTAGTATATAGTTGTGCATATTTGGCATGTTCTCTCCCATTTTCCCATCTCTCATATTACTTACAATATAAATGCATAATCAATATTGAATTCATAATATCTGAGCTCCTCAAATTTTATAGCCAACAATAGTGTACCGCTGTCTACTTTGTGTCATTTGCTTTAATCTTTTTTTATCATCATGCTATCAATACGGCTCTGCATGAAACATCACCCACAGCCATGCAACGCACCGCTCATCTCGCCTCCAGCAAGTTGCGTATAAAAAAAGACACTCTGCATTATTGTATCTGTTGGCATCATAATTCCAAATCTCTTTGCAGAGACCAAGATTTTTTTCCCCAACCCAAATACAAATGAAACCTGTGTTAACTTGACAATGGTATGCATACATGCACACCAATGAGATGGCCCATTAAATTCCGTCAAAGGAGAGCACGATTTTGTGCGGTGTATTTAAGTTCGGTTTGATTTTTTTTTTTTTTGTATCTGAGCATGGTTTTATCATTGCAAACAATGCTACCACTGATGTAGGATTTGTGTATAAAGCAAAACACACACAAGATTGCTACAAAAAGCTATTGTGAAAGAAAAGGAACTTATCAATGGCAAGTCTGACGGCATTGCAATACTTGCCAATAAACTTCATGCAATTTAGCTTCAGGCCTACATAATTACACAGATGTATACAGACTTTATGAATAACCCCAAATAACCCTTCTTTCACTAATTGTATTTAGACATTTCGCATTCTCAATTTCTAAACAAATTGAAATTAGAACAACTTCGACCGACTATTTCAAATGATCCTGAGACAAGGCGTGTGAAAACTTCTGAAGGAAAATGTTAGTATTGCACTTAACATTTATGCCACTAAATTATTGACAGCATTATGGTAGCATCAAAACAATTTCCCTGCAAACTTCTGTGTGCATCGCCAATGCCAGTTGAATATCATGAATTTGCGTCTGAAGTCGTAAGTCATCTTCAGATGTACTAACCTCAGTAACATCTGTGACAAACCTCTCAGGAAACAATCACCAGAACTCTCAAATCCTGTCCTCAAAACTGCGCCTTTCCGCGGCATTCCCATTGATCTGTCTCGCAATGACCGGCGGCGTAGCCTGCCCGAGCCATCGCGATGCGCCGTGAACAATAGGGAGGGACAGGGGGGGTCCCCTCCATTCCGCACTCCGATGACACCAACACTGACACCCATGTGTCAAGACACGTTTACTCATCTCCATGGTAGTTTGCGAACAAAAGGGAGGTGATTTCTCTCGCATTTGCCAGCTGTCCGGGACATCATGTGGGCCAGCGAGCCAACCAGTTTGATCTTTAATTTTTCAGCAATACATCAATTGGGCAAAGTGTTTCCTACATGTTCATGAACAGCGAGAGAGAGGTTGAGGGACAGTTGATGCCTGCGTTCAAATCCATGTCAGTCAGAGCATCCTTTTTGCACATCCGTGGACGTTGAGGGTTTTTTTTTCTCCCTTTTGATACTGCTTGCAACAGTTTTCTGCACATCAATGCCCCATAAATTTGTTACTCTATTAGCAAGCCTAATATTCGACAATTAACTTCACTATGTATTAAAATGTAATGCTTCAGCAAAAAATTTATATGTGATGTACCTTTACTATGCCTTTTTACACATTCTTTACTGAATTTGTGTATCAACAACTTCGTTATTAATCCTTTTTAAAATTTCCTGTCATATTCTACCCACTCAAAAATTATTCTTGAAGTTTGAGCCATTGTTTATATTCACATTCATGTGACATTCTTTAATGACTACTCCACCAGAGAGATAATTGAACTTGAAAATATTTTGCTCTGCCCTTATTGTAAACCCTAAACACAGTAAGCATGAGAAACCAGTCCACCAAACGTGTGCATTCCTGTATCCAGCCTTTCCTTCGTTTCTCTACTGTACGCTTTAAGTCATAATGAATATTGATGGATTTCTCTTTCAAACAAATGTTACCAATAGTTCTGATTCCTTTAACTGACAGGCCATTTTAAAGTAAATCTAGAGGAAACTCTTGCCGTCTTATAAAGTACAGACATCCCTATTACTATTGGTCATTGCATAAAACCCTGTATTCATCACAATTATCAAACATGGAACAAGCCAGAAGGAAGAAACAGAGAATGGCTGGGAGAGAGTGAGTCAATAAGAACCTCAGAGATCTTGCCCAAGCAAATCTTGTTAGCGTACAAATACCAAAGTTTATTTCTTGGTTTGATCAGATTTAGTCGGATTTGTACCTCGAAGACGAAAAGTGCGCTGGGACGCGACAACTGCGAAAGTATCAGAAAATTGCACTCCTACTATCCTTCAACTTGTTTTTAAGAACATACAAAATACACCCCAACATGTACAAAGCCTGTGATATATTCTTGGAATGTGATGATATTGGAGCAACTTAAACATGTTTGCATGACATTGTTAGGATTTCCACATTGGGGGGACCATACAAATTCCAAGGGCCACAACAATGTCAGCTACCAGATTTAAAGATGACACGGCCAGGAGAAGAACGGGAGAAACGGGTGCCGCCAGCTCAAAGGAGAAAAGATCAGCCAAAATGGGCTTGAAAGAGGGCAATGAAGAAGTAATTGACCGAGTTGAGCTCCAGCTAATGTAGCTCAGTAGAATAAATTTCAGCCAATTGCTGCGGCCTTCTCCCCCCTTAAGTGAAAGAAATAAACTCCTCCTTTCCTTGTGCTCTTAGGGCAAAGCCATTCGTCATGGTTTTCTGCAATTCGTGACAGCTATTGCAGCGATAGGGATCCCAGTAAGAGCATTAGATTGCCATGTATTTGGTCAAATGGGCACGACAGAAAGAGAAATCAAATGTTTGCTTGATATAAAACTGTCCAAGGACAGTTTAGATGGTATAGGTTATATTAACTAGTATTGATGAATGCAGATTAGCTTGTCCCCTGTCTGTAGTTGAAGTTGGGGTATGACGCTACTGCCTTGAGAAAAACTTCATTTTGGGGGGCGCTTGCTGAATGCAGGAACTTGAAGTCTGGGAATATTTTTTAAACCCTAGAAATGTATCCTTATCCAAGAAAAGCTTGTCTGTCCAAGATAGATCCTGGATTGACTAATCCTGATTAGTACAGGCTCTGGGAGTGATACAGGACAGGTAATCAGAGGCATGCAAGTATAATTGATTTGATTTAAATGACTTTAACTTCATGAGGCAGCTTTGACACTGGGTGTTGAAAGTGGTCAAAAGAACACTATGATAAAAATGCCGAAAAGGACATAAACTTTTCGATTCCACCAAAGATCACTACAATCAGGAATGTATACTAGCTGCTGCATAATATTATATAGTGTACTATTAAGTACATTGTAAATATGCAAGTGGGTATTAGTGTGCATTCTCTTATTGTTTTTTTCATACATCTGTAACTAAGCACCAATTCCTTTCCACTGTGATACATAATCAAATCATTCATAGAAATTACATACATGTATTACTGGTTTTACACAATACAAGACTTTAACTAAATAAGTAGTACTGCCCAAAAGCTGTTTATTTTTATGTCTCTTGACATTATCTAATCTTTTATTCTTGAATCACACTTCAAAGCCTACACACATGAATACATCCATCTCTTTTCTGTCATTCGTGATATATCTTACACATTTTTTAATGACTTCAAGACAAAAAGAAAATATTGCATAAATCATGAACAGGCATGTTTTGCATACAGTGTAACCATCTAGATTGTAGATTATCATGACCAAATATGGATTTAAATCATTATCTTCCTTCCACTTGAGAGCTGTACATAGTCCCTTTGGAATCAGTTTGCTATCTTCGATTCTAGGATTGAGATTTACCCCCCTTCCTTGGACCAAAATGACCCCCCTTCCCCCCTCCCTCCAAGGCATTGCCCCCTGGGGACCACGTGGTAGGGGCGCAGGATTCGACAGGAAGTTCTGAGTCACCCCGCAAGTTGAGCAGCGAGAAGAGAATTCCAGGCTGGGGAACGGAAAGGTTTTTTATCACTGTCTCACAGTCAAGGTCGGGTCTCTGCTCGCTGGCCAACAGAAATACAAGCCACTTGCATGGGACTACACAGGGGGGAACATCACCAAAAATGAGGGGCAGTTTTTACATGTTTGATGTCAGATGATATGTCGAGCGTTGTTTGACTGCCAACAAATAGGAAAGAAAGGTCAAATTGTCATCATGACTGCTCTACAAAATAATTACACTTTGTGTGCAACATCTTAGAAAACAATAAGAAAACGTAAAGCAAAACCTTCATTTCCATGTAATATAATAATATACTGGTACTTGTTCAGTATAAAACAATGTTACATGAGTATGTTTCATATCGACTGTTGAGTTCTTGTGTTGTCTGGTGAAGAGCACAGGCTTAGTAGTCCAAAAATTATTAAGGCCAAGTTTTATCAATCTCATCACAGTGTTGGTTGGATCTTCAAGTATTTCTATTAATTATTGTTAGCTAAGAGACATGAAAGAATGTTTATTACAAGCTGCCTCAGGGAAAGATGTGTCCATTATCATTAATGTATGGGGTAAAATCCTCTTAAGACGTGGTTGGAAGTAAAGAAGATGAAAAAATATACAGAGGATGTTTTTATCTTGGGGAAATAAAAGAAAAGAAGTCTTGTGGATTTTTAAAATGCAGTCTCCACATCTGCCATTCAGCGTGTGTAACATGACAAGTGAGATAAGAGATGGTAGCACAAAGGCGTATCCATCACATAAGTGCATCTCCCTTTGTTAAACATTTTATGGGATGTACACACGCATTAATTAATCCCAAGCATTCTTGTCACACAATAGGCTTTTTTTACACTAAAAAATATCACTTTGAGAAAATGTTTATTTTTTTTTTTTCATCCTTTAATTCATACTGGCCTTAGAAACTCCAGAGCTTGAATGCCAGTGGAAATATGCTTGACACAAACATGTAGTGTGCATGCACCACACGTCCGCCATGCTATTTTAATGCATGCGGAACGCAAAAATTCTGGCAACCATTTACACTAGCAAAAACTTGTCACGGTAAAACAAACATTAGAAAAATCACAATCTGGAGCTTAATGTTTTGAAAATTCTTTGAGGCTGTGTCTAAAGGTAGTTTTCACTTTCACTTTTAAGGAATTCAAAAAATGCACAAAAAAACTAACACACTTCTTTTCACCACTATTTATAATATACCAAAAAAAGCAGATATATAAATAGCATACCTTTTGCTTGTTTTTGCTTGATACATGTATTTGCATACATTTGCAAGTTACGGCTATTCTTCAGGTCTCTCAGGCTTTTGTTCAGCTCAGTGTTTAAGGGTGATCCAGCCAGCCTACACTGCCTAATAGCGTAATAGCAAGTACGTGAATGTGTTTACCCAAAGTAAAATCCTTCAGATGTTTTGAATCTACATGTATGTCACATAAGCTACATGTATACACTGCACTTGGAGGAAATATATTACCCTTAAACAACTATGTGTACATGTAGGCAGCTTAGGTGATTCAGTAAGATTACCCTAGATGTTATGTGAACGTTTTCTGTTCTCACGGGCTTATCAAAAAGAAACAAACAAATAGAAAATGCAAATGCCCGCATCAAAGAGAATTCAGGCAAAATTGTTGAATTATTGAACAGTTTTGACAATGAAGTATTAGGGAGAAGAAAGGCCAAGTGATTACTAGTTTTCTGGAGACAGGTGGCCGTAGAGACGGCGAATAGAAAAGCAGTGAACGAGGGACCCGAGCAGTGCGAGCTCGCTACTGAATAATTCAATGTGAGAAGGAGGCCTGCTCGGCCTGCGCACACTTTCAACCTTTTTAGAAATATTTTTTTACTTCTTCCTGTCCTGGCAAATTTTTTTCTCTCATGATTTTTCAACCCTGCCTTCCCCCACCCTCACTTACGTCTCTAACTCAATATTTTTCCCCCTGCTTTTTCTCTCCCCTCCTGACACATTATATGACCCTATAAAGATACCATAGAAGGTCTCTAACCCATTTACATCTCACTTGTTTGACGACCACTGCTTTGCATCAGACCAATACATTAGTTTAAATACAAACTTTTAAGGCAATTCTCCTAAAATTTGCAAACAAAAATATAACCATATTATTATAAAGTCCTTGTTCGAGCAAAAAAACTCCTGTTGCACATCAAATGTCTTTGTTAAAGGCATACACATGTATTATCATGAATAGCTCCATAAGTATGCTCCACGAATTAAGCAGTATACAACACTAGACAAGTGCGCAAGGGTATTTCTATTAAATTATAAATGTGTATTGATACATTTGTAAAATACTCAGGAATTACATCAGCCTAAAATGATTGGTCTTTGACGATTCAGGGAAAGTACCTGGTAGTTACAGTTCATGAGAAATTACTTGAGAATGATTCTACGCTACATAAATCAACATGACAAAATCCAGGAAAAAGGACTCCTTCCACAATAATTCAAAATCACCTAAATGTGTTTTTGTACACCTTTCTTATGTTGTGCACAAATATCACATGTGCTAGGTGTAAATTACATAAATTTGAACTACACTTCATTACTTCATTTCTTCTTCAAGAGTGTGTTTTTTATTTTTCTGTAATGAGGTTTGTTGTCTCTCTGTTCTGAATATTCTGCATCTGTATAGTCTTGCAGTGTATGTCTACACACAGTATGCGGATTGTGACTGTGATCCCATGGCTTGTCCAGGAGTAAAGAGACCCAGAGGTGGCGTAATCCTGCATTAACCTGCTGGGTCCATGGCCATATGGCTGAAAGCTACACCGCCCTCGCCCAACCGTCTGTTTGGTCCGCCAGAGAGGCTACAACGGTATCGTCGTAGTAACGGGATCACATGCACTGGTACACTCACTGCACATTGATGGACCTTCATGTGTATACATCCGGCTCTGGGGTTACAGCAAGAATACATCCGAAGGGGATCCCCTTTCTAAACTTTACCCAAGGTTTTTGTTCCAAGGTCATGATTATAATGTGCCATAAAATGAAAGGAAACATAATTTTGCACATATTTTCAAGATTATGGAGTTAATGTACATGCTTTGCAACATAAAACTAATAGTTACAAATTACATCAATTCAACATCTACTTCTGATTTCTTAAATCTTACAAATTGTTACAATTACAGGGATTGTTGCAAATATACATACTCATTGTACTGCATTGATACATTGGTTAATCCCAAGTTTTTTTCAGTCAGGATTCAATCTTCATACTAAGCTTTACCACAATTCACAATACCACAGCTGCCATCTTGTGTATACATGTACATATTTACTAATTTCAGTAAATAACATGTTAATTTCATATTTTCATCTCATGTGCATGAACTCTTCATTTCCCACAATAGCTCAACACACGCTACCAATCACAATACTTCCATTTATACTGTGGATAATATCTTGAAAATTCTTTCCAAATTTGTCACAAATTGGCTGCCGCTGAAAATAACCCCAGCCATTGACCTCGGTGACCTCACACCATCTCAGAGCTAGTTCAGACCAGTTCACTTCCCTGCCAAACACCCCCTGGGGTACACAGGGGAAGACAAGGGGGCAGCTATTTACCCCCCACTCTCACTCTACCAATGCCTTCCTCCCATCCATATTGGCATATGCACTGTGTGGTAGCTATGTTACTCAAGTATACATGTATGTGCAGGCATGTGTGCTTTTATACTACATGTACATGTATTTATCAGTGCATACTACATGAACATATTTCTACATGCTCTGTTTCATCTATCTTAAAGATAGGGTAGCCTTTTGGCAGGTCAAAGGATACAATTTTGTGAAAAAAAAACACATGATAATAGAATGTACAAATGACTGATACTATATAATTTAAAAATGTTCCTTTTCCAATGAAGGGGAATATAAACAAATCATTTTTGGAGGCTATTTTTCAAACTTGATAAAGAATACATTGAAAAATGTTTTGTATTATATAACCAAATGAGGAAAAATATGTTTTCATAGGGGCTATTTTGTTATTTATAGGGGGTATCAAAATGAAGGGGCTACATACCCTCAAGCCCCCATTTACATATAATTTGTTCACTGCTCTAATGAAACTATACATGTAGCCGCACAATGAGCAGCTAAGTACAGTGCACGCGATCTAAGGTTACTAGTGGAGCAGCTCAATGAACTCAAAGAAATTCATTCCAACGAAGACAAGGAGCTGAAGAAGTGAAAGCGAGAGAAGCATGAATAGACGAGATAGTCGCACATGGCGCAGCGCTGACAGGCACCGAGAACATTTGGAGCCGCTGCGCAAAGCTTGGGTAATTCTCCTCCACAGCGAGCAAGTTCATTTTAGACTTTAAAAATCCAACTCTGAGATTCAATGATAGATGCATTAAAAGCACATGCTTTTTTTTCTCTTCCGCAAGATCTATTTCAGTTAAGACTGCTGCTTTCCTGTCTTCCTCTCTATATCATCACACGCAATGCTGGCAAAAGCACTTTACACAAACCCGGTGATCTAAATACTCTACAGCTGAAAGCCTGTACTCAAACTAATGACACACTTGCAACTCCAGACAGTCGAGCACGCTCTAGAAATTGCAATAAAATCTATGCCTGCACAAAAAAAACCCTCTTTAATTCTGGCAGCTTTAATTACGATAATATGTAGTCGATTCTGTGCAATAAACCTGCAATAAACCAGTAAGACCATTTAATATGTGTGCACTTGGTAAATCATAGATTTATTGTGCATCTTCAGTTACAGTTGCTTAATCCCCTGCAGATTTCTTTTGCAATTTTCAAAATGTCAACAAATTGTGTGCAATGGTCAGAAGAGGGAGCAGTCTGTGGTCCAATCAAGGAGAAGGACTAAAAAGACTCTTTCAAGAATAATTATATATCTCTGAATGCACAAAAATGTCACATTCAAACTAATTTTTCCCCAAAAAATATTATGTCCAAATACATGAAACCGGTTTTCTGCGATCACAGTAATAATAAACTGTAACCCTATAAGAGAGCTATGCCAATATTGTGATGCGCTTGTTCATGCAACTATTCCAGTTGATTTTATAGATTTAGTAATGTTGAAGGAGATGACTACATTATAAACCTTGACCATGACTTCAGAAAGCATCAATACCATAACAAATCTGGCACAGATTGGGCATGTGCTTGCATTTTCTCCCTCACAAAATGCACACTCTGACTTTGTCCTCAATAAAGATCAGAATAAATGAGAAGTTTCAGGACGCCGACAAGTGGAGAGATCTGTTTACAGAAATCTCAATGTTGAAATCACAAAGCACACACAAAGACGCTGAGGCTGAGGCTTTCTGAATCTTCTGTCTAGATGCTTTTTAGCCATTCTCTACCGCACAATGTATGATGGGTGGAAGCAATGTTGGCACATCACAGACCTCCTGGCTTTTATTGCCTAACCACGTTCCTTTTGACCCCCATTCTTTCTTCTTAGCAGATACAGGGAAACTAAAAAATTGCTTCCAACAGGTCGTCATATCAAATCAAACAATCAATATAACATTGTGAAAAAAAGGTAAACGATTTTGAGATTTCTTTTAAATTAAGCAAACTTCAGAACTTCCCGAAAATGTATTTCAAGTACTGTGAGGCAAATTGAACTTTTTTTAACTGAAACTGAAAAGCAGCACTTATGAGGATCGGTATTGCAAGTGAATCAAAAGAAGCATTTATATAATATAATGAGAAGTCAAAAATTATATCGAAGATACACATACATTTCAAGAAAGTAGAATTATTTCTGTTCTATTCAGTCATTATTATTGGCTCATTTTCAGTAAATAACAATATGTTACACTACCAGCATTTAAGGATGATTTACTTTGGTAAGTTGTGGTGGCACTCTACTCTTCATCTCAAATTTGTATTTTATAGCATTATACACTTCAATAAATATAGTCTCTCTACCTACATTCTACATGTATAGGCAGTACATGTATCATTAAATATAGAATGTTTAAAAAATACAAAATTAACACATTCATTGCATCATCGTGATTACACAAATATTTTTTGGAATTGCAAAACCAAGTGGTCTTGAGACCTGCATTCATTCCTCAATCAGATATTCAAAAATGTGTGCATTATAATGAAACATGTTGACCTTTCCATATGAGATATTAACCTATAACTAAACTCTTTGTGACTTAAACATTAAAAATATATAAAATGGTGTGCATTTATCATGTTTTGGGATTGAAATGAGTGAATAGACATGGCTGATCTTAGCCTCTCCACCTACATTTTATACATCTGTGACAAACCTGTCTGATACAGTTGAGAAGAACACTGCATGTGAGAACAAACACCTGTCTTTTGCACTGATTGATGAGGGAACGAATGGGGCAATTTTGCTAATTGATCATTCATAGGGGGAAAACTAAAAGCAGCTTGTCCCTGAATTTGTTCTGTATGAAGTAGGTAACAACTAGAGAAATGAATAATATCACCCATGTTTAAAGTGTTTCCTTGACTTATAACGTAGATCATTTTAACATGCAATATATTTGAAATAAAAAATGTTTAATCTCAATATTTTTCTAAATTTTGTTGAAGGAATAATAAACTGGAAATTCAATAACTGATGTGCAAATCAAATCAACTCTTATAATTTTTGGAGAATCTATACCTTATCAGGCACTAGTACTATTGAGTATGTTCTTGAACGCATACTGACAATCCATTGAAACATGTGTTGTAGTTGAGAGTTGCAATGTGCAATCAAAAAAGGTTGGTTTTTGCGATGGATGGGCAATAAAATTGCCCCCAAATTACACATTGACCTCACTACACCTATCTTGCCCTAATCCTTACCATATTCTGGCCCCTATCCTAACCCTTACCTATCGTATTGAGTTTAAGCTGTTAATTCATCAATGAAACTATGAAGAAACCATCAAAATTTTGAATATGACTGTCCCAATGAAGGATAAAATACCCTTACTTTTATCAAAAAATGAAAGTTTATCGGTGGGATCATTTATGTTCCAAATGATATACTGAATATTCTACTGAAATGGAATGAATTCTTAAATTGACCTGTCATATTCATATTACATGTTTCTATGGTTGTCGTCATAAATATAAATATCACAACAAATATATGAATTTTTACGAACAGACCAGCTATTCTTGGCCATCGTGAAGGCGGACATTTCTAGCTAACAGCCAAAGGGTCCATTTCAAGGAGCACATCTGACATTTACCTGACCTCTCCCAATATTAAAACGGTCCTGTCCGAACAAAAATCCCTCATATTGGCATCTTCCGCAGACAAAGACAAATTAAAGGGCGTACCTTGATGACAAAGTATGAGCAGATATTTGGCATTATCAAGAAAACAATCACTAGCAGGCATGGTCACTGACAATCATAATGCTGTCTCTTATGATAAAACTGTTGTGAGGCATACATCTCTTCAATTATTTCTGATCAATGTCATTTTGTATGATTGCACATCTGTACTTGTAGATGTTCCCTCAGGACAAAAAATATTTGGATAATATGACAACACCTCCCCCTTCAATTTATTATATAATAGGCCTATAAAAATGTGTCAATAAAATAAAGTAAGCCTCTCCAAAATTTGTTTTGTATAATTTAAGATTTTAAATATAAAGTATTTTCAGACTTTAAAACATTTATCTAGCCTAGCGCCAAAATCACACTTAGTACAAAACATGTTGTATTTTTAAATGTAATCAATCTCAGATTTGTAATTGTAATTTTTATATTATATCTTAAACAATATGATTTTTTAATAATTACCAGTTAATTTTAATTTTCTTATTTAGATACCCGTATATAATCCATTTTCAAGGGGTTGACTTCAAAATGTAATACATGTATATTTTCATGTCAGAGAAATATATATTTCTTGAATACAATAACATACTATGTGCTAAAAACATTGACATATTCATGAGCCTGTTGATAACAACAATATGATATCTATCACTTTATATACAAAATGAAAATATATTTTTTGTACAAATAGATATAATGCAGACCTCAGTATTCAGTGCATATTGTGTAAAGCATATTACTAATTGTAATACATTACTGTAGCATTAGCTATCAATGCCCTTGCTATAAATCTTCAACGGTTCAGACTATCATCTTCAAGTGACAGTTCAGAATCCAAATCTCCTATCCATGAAAGTCACCAGCAGCAATGAAAAATCGTTTTATTGAACACAGTGAGAATCCTACATTATGAATTTTTGACCGAAATCCAACATGGCGGAAAGAATAATATCGTCTACAACACTGAGCCGACGGAGGAGATTGAATGCAGATAACCCCTCCGCAGCGGAGCGGTGCGGGGCCGTGCAGCGCGGCGACCCAGCTCGCACTAGGCAGCGAGCGAGCCCTGGCTGTACGGTACGGGAGGGCTACGGAGAATCACCGGCCGATAAACACACAGTAATCGCCTCGCTTACATGTTATGATGTAGAAATCTACGGCAAATGCGTGTGTTCGGGGTGCTGCGGCGATGCGTGTATATCGAATGAAAGCGGACAGCGGCTTACCTGTCTTTTCCTTGATTTCACACAAAACGCTGAACAGGGCTGGCTTCATGCGATGACAGTTAAGTGCATGTTTTCTGAAAATCAAAAAAGCAGAAAAAGGCAAAATATCAATGAATGGATACGTAATTAAGATGATAAGCAGGACATGAAGATGTGATCGCATCTCAAATTTTCATCACAACACGGCTGCTGTCGCAGTCGTCGCCGCGCATGATGGACGCATGTAAACAATAATAATTGGCACCATCATTCAAAATATAATTCTCAATGACTCACCTGGCCTGGGCTTCATCTAAACTCTGGTCCGTTATGGTCATGATCTGCTGCAAAATGTCCCCGATTTCTTGCTTTCTGGTCTCCTGGGAATGCCTCTCCCCCGCTTGTGAATTTGAGTCCGTGGTCGGAGCCGATAGGCTCACGGGGGGCTGCAGGCCCGGCTGGTGCAGCAGCGAGCCCTGGCTGTGGGGCAGCACATGGGCCGACGACATGGCGTGCATTCCGTGCATAAGTCCCGTCTGCAGTCGCTGCTGCTCATCCATTACACACGCTATCACAACCGCGGCAACTCGAACGAAAAACCTGTCAAGATGATTTCAAAATGCTTCCTTTCGTCCGACTCGATATCTGCTATCCGTACAGACGAAGTGGTGCACGTGTATGCGAACTGTCAAGTTTCGGGCCAATCTTGCACTCTGATGGCTGTAGTAAAGTAGAGAAAAAGCGACGATGAAATGTTTTTATTCTGCCGTGTTTCGTTGGAGGTGGGGAAGAAACGTGCATTGACGGCTAGGCAAATGCCACTCAAACCATCGCGACGTGTCAAAACCCAAGCCGACAGGCCCCGCCCTAACCGATGATTGACGGTTGCTCTAGAAACGGACTCTCACATTCGTACAAGAGGGGACATTCGCAGTACAAAACATAATTTCATCAATTGCTTCTGATATTATAAATGCAATCTCTCTACTACATTAATCTACTCACGATCGTAAATTGTAACAATATTCCGCGAATCTAAATTAAATATGCATTCAGCTTTATGCTATAAGATCTTGGAATAATAACAGCGCGGTTTTTCCGCGCACCCGTTTGAGAAATGGCGCCTTCCATCCAAACCCATTTTCTTTGTGTGACAGTTGCATTGTTCGGGGATGAAAAGGTTTTCACTTTGGTGGTGATAATTAATTGTCTTGGCATCATTGGAGATTAAATAATGTCTGGGCTTCTCCCTTTCACCTCAAATGAGGACACATGACCATGAACCTCGACTAAACACGCTCGCTTCACTTTGTCCGTTCAGTCCTAACGAGCCAATAGTTGTAACTACTCGTTTGTGGCGTAATGGCAAGGTCACGGAGATTCGTACCGTTCATGCAAAGCGCGGTACAAGCTCCGCAGAAGGTGTGCTCTAAGAACTCTCAATTCAGTTGAATGACTTACTAGTATATTATGAGCCGAATGTAACACGAAAAAGGCATCTTTGTTGTAAAAATGATAGTGTCATATCAAATGTAATAACGTTTAGAACAATCATTTAACATCGTTACACATATGGTACAGGCCTACTGTATTTTCCGTACAAGCGCTTGTATACTTCATTATTAGCCTATCACATTTCAAACCTATATATTTTGCACTTAACACAGTTAACTTACATTATGACAAGTATTGTACATATGTTCATGTTATAAATATAATTGGTTACATGTATATCTAATCGATCATTGGACTCATCTAGCTCCACTTTTCTGTATTCCTTTCTCGCACTCTTGCCCCCGACAACCCCCCCCCCCCCCCCCTCTCTCTCTCTCTCCCTCCCTCCCTCTCTCTCTCTGTATCGATCCCTTTCCTTCACTGTATTTATAACATTATGATTTTCAAGATAGATCGCAGTGCATTACTCTCGTAACGATTTGTACTGAATTATTACTTGATATAGAAAGGAAGTCACTTCTATGATGATAATAATCTTTAAATCTATAATGAATTACCGTATAATACATGTATAATGACACGTTCATACAAATATATCATTCGACATGTTATATTACCGAAATGCAGTATTGATGACGATTTATTTTATTTTAGTGACGAGAATAATTATTTTCAGTAAAAAAAAAAAGAGGGTTATGTCATGTCAAACAAATTGGTTTTTATCTCTCATAAGGGGACTGAAAGAGAAGTCCAGTCCTGGTTTATTGATAGCAGTAGAAGACAAATAATTATAATTATTATAAAAGCAGCAGTAGACCTTGCAAAGTAGTAGTAGTAGTAGTAGTAGTAGTAGTAGTAGTAGTAGTAGTAGTAGTAGTAGTAGTAGTAAGAGCAGCAGTAGCAGTAGTAGTAGTAGTGGAAGTAGTAGTAGTAGTAGTAGTAGTTGTAATAGTAGTAGTAGTCGTAGTAGTAGTAGTAATAGTAGTAGTATTATTTGTAGTCGGAGTAGTGATGGTAGTAGTAGTAGTAGTAGTAGTAGTAGTAGTAGTAGTAGTAATAGTAGTAGTAGTAGTAGTAGTAGTAATAGTAGTAGTAGTAGTAGTAGTAGTAGTAGTCGTAGTAGTAGTAGTAGTAGTAGTAGTAGTAGTAGTAGTCGTAGTAGTAGTAGTAATAGTAGTAGTAGTCGTAGTAGTCGGAGTAGTGATGGTAGTAGTAGTAGTAGTAGTAGTAGTAGTAGTAGTAGTAGTAGTAGTAGTACAAGTAGTAGAAGTAGTAATAGTAGAAGTAGTAGAAGTAGAAGTTATTATAATAGTAGTAGTAACAGTAGCATTAGCAATAATAATAATAGTAGTAGTAGGCCATGAGTAGTAGCAGCAAATAGATCTAAATTAGTAGTAGTACGTGTACTATTCTAATGTCTATCTCTTCTTCAACATCGGTAGTCTTAATTACAGGATGAATCTTTAAAATCAGTTCACATTTATCCTATTATTTGAAGTATACTTTCAAACATGTTGATATATAAACTATAAAGCGTAGATATAAAAGCCGTCCGTTGGTGCGTGTAAGTAAGTACAATCGAAGCGCGCTGGGAGAAAACCATCACATCACGCACCATTCAAACATCCTCGCGGCGTCGCAGGTTTCTTCATTAAACGTGAGCTAAATTGCGGCAAAGAAATCCCCAAATGAGGCTGAATAATAGAGAGAAAATGGTACTAATATCCGGTTTGAAAGACACACATTGTTCTCTGATCTGATTCGTGTCCTATAAGATGGAATTGGAGAGTTGTCCGAGGTTATTAAAAATTGCCTAAAATACGTGTCAGACCGTTACGCTTTTAAATATAGCTGAACAATTCGGAGCAGTTATAATGCTAGTCGATCAGTCTCTTACAGCCTTTGACCAAAATTGTGTTTTTCGCTGGCAAAAATAAAGAACCATTATTATGTTTGCTATAGCAGCGGGGAAATTTAAATTGAGGCACGCAGAACGGACGAACTTTGAAGCAATGAGAATAACCTACATTTGTCCATAGGTGGCGCTATACATAAACCCTTTCTGCAAAATCCCATGGTGTGTTCATTTGTTGAAGTTGTGTAAATAGAAGGAAATGCAGTTTCAGAACTTCCCTCAGGACACTGGAACTATAACTGACTATGAGCGGAATTTTCACCGTTACACTTCAATTTATTTTCTGTCAGATCTTCTTTAAATAACGTTCACCACTTACAGAACCTTGGACAGATGCCTCGAGTTTAGATGAATCCTGTTAAGTTACATGTCTTATCAGTTTTATGCATATTGATATGATATGTCGGCATATAGAACAATATTGCTAACTCCTATTGTCATTTGAACTTGTAAAAAGTAAAGTTGAGAGACACTATTATACAGTGATATTTTTACCATGTTGTATATAATATGAAATAGATCTAAACGAACTTAATGTGACTCTGTGGCATGTAATCTTTTTGGTGTTTTATTTATTTGTGTTGCATGCGATCTTTGACATAATTTGGAAATGCCTGCCAATGGAAAACACTGCCTTAAATATTTTATGGAGAAAGATTTTTCTTGGGAATAAGAACGAAATATGTCTCAAACCTAAATGGTCACTTAAATCTTATTTTATAATTGATATCTTTATTTTTACCACAAGGTTTCAATGATTTCTACATGAAACGTAATATATATTTAAGAGCAAATACCACAGCCATACATGTTTTTTTTCTAATCTATTCCAGACTCGTTTATCACATGATATTAACTGAATAATAAATAAAATGTGAAAATCGTTTTTTCTCTGAATTGGGTGAGACTTTAAGAAAAACAATGTATATATTTGCAATCATCTACCATTTTTACAAGTAGACCTACTTTTAAAATAGGATATTCATTTGAAAGTACAAAATGCATGCTGCAAGTCTCCTTGACATGAAGAAATAAGTTCCTTTTAAATCAAAGGTATTCAGTTTTTAAAAATTGAGCTGGTACAATTAATTTTTATTGACATCGTGCAAATTCTATTTAGAATCATCTTTCCACTTAACAAAATTTATGCAATTCCTTTCTTTTGTCAATATGTATGGATTTCCACTAGACTGTTTTCTTTTAATGCAATATTAAAAACATCTTATTGATAAGCATTACTGTACAAAACCTCTCTTTTTGACGACAATATTTATTTATTTCTATACATTATGTCCACCCACTTAATATTGGAAGATTTGTTCAGAACAAATATTTTGAAAATAAAGTGTTTACTAAACAATTATTCTTCACCTAAAATAGTACCTTTTCATTTGTTCAACATTAATGCCACATAGTTTTGGTGTCCAGTGAATATTATGGTGATAATCAGTTGTT
Organism: Arbacia lixula; assembly: GCA_963669155.1. Lineage (NCBI taxonomy): Eukaryota > Metazoa > Echinodermata > Echinoidea > Arbacioida > Arbaciidae > Arbacia > Arbacia lixula. The sequence goes on from OZ022588.1 coordinate 23,521,712, forward strand.
ATTCCATTAGGCCAAGCTTGACACACCTCCAAGCAAATCCTTGGTATTCTTTCAATAAATATCTTTCTGACATCATGTACATGTACAGTTAAGAAGTACAATAAAACTAGTCAGACATTCTTCATTAAAACAACATTCTATTGTGTCGAAGTCTTGACGAAAATCGATTATCGTTAACGTACCTTTAACCCTTTTTATACATATATTCTAAAATTAATTTGGTTAAGGCTTAGTTTGAAACCACCCATTCTTTACTTTATTTAACTCTTTGTGTGTCAAATGTGCCATTTTCACAAGTAACACACACAAATCCCATAGGACAGTATTTAATGGGGCACACGATGGATTAGCCAACTTTCTTATAAGGTTTGGTATCACTTTATGTAACACGTCTTGGATCGTGATATAAAAGATACACATGCACACTTTCGTGTTTTGTCCACTATAATGCAGAGTACTGCGTGTTCATTTCATAAACTAAATATATATCCTACGACACCACAATTGAGCCTTGTTTTGAAATTACACGAAATACGTTTTCACTGCATCAGTGCATGAAATACTCTTAAACCCCTTAAAAGTAACACATAATACATGTACTAGTAATACAATAAAGATGACGGGTGCTACTTTTGATTGAATGATTTTGCTTCGGCATTATTGATATCACTGAAGTCATTTGAACTCTCTAATTTTGTATCTTTTTAGTGATTTCACGGGTTGAAGCTGCGACCCGGCTAGCGCGGCTCTTGGAGATTGGCACGCCGACACTCTAGGCTTCTGAATGGCGAACGTGTGGCCTCTTCTAGCTGTCGCCCGATGAAGGGCCTATCTTCACCACTTTTCACCTTTTTCTTTCCGTAAAAATATGTCCTGCAAACTGGTGAGACTGCATTCGAGATAATTAATAAATCATCTGAAGTCGGCTCCACGAGTTGGTAGGTGGAGCTCTCGTGTTTATAGCTCAGCGCCCCTCTATGAGGCTAGGAATTAATTGAAAGGAATCGAAGCCACCTTAAATAGGAGGAATAGATGAGTGTCGAGACATCCTTCTCGAGCATACCTGAGCGAAGCGCGCCAAAATGACAGTCCCAAGTGAGGGAGGAGAAGAAGGATGCGTTCTTGAAGACTCTATCGCGCGAAAATGCAACACATTTTAATACGGAATGAGCATACTAACTTTTTTAAAATTTGTGCAAGCATTTTCCATTTCGTGCTTTATTTATCAATTTATTAGTTTATCATAATTATGATGGGATATCAATGATATCAATGATCGTGTTAATAAATATAATGATAATGATAGCAATAAATCGTCATTAACCTTTTGAGTGTCACATGTGTCTTTTTTTTTCATAAGCACATACAAATTTCAAAGACCGACAGTTTATCTGATGGCACACAAAGGATTGCAAAAATAAGAACATGATTATAACCAAAAAAACAATAACATTAATGAAAATAAAGCAATGTAGGCCTAACACAAACAAGACAAAAATGACGAAAGATGTGGAAAAGCAACACTGGAAGCAAATGGAAAAATGCAAGCTCAGATATATAGCAAAATTATACACCTAGACATTAAATACACTATAATCCTGGGTGTGCAGTTTAGTAACATACCATGTTGGAGAAAGTATGGACGGGATAGAGATGAGGAAAGAGAGAGAGAGAGAGGGAGAGAGAGAGAGAGAGAGAGAGAGAGAGAGAGAGAGAGAGAGAGAGAGAGAAAAGGATGAGATAGATATACATGATGAAAAGATAAAGAGAAGTGAGAGCAGTAGAGTGAGTGAGAGAAAGAGAGAGAGATACAGACAGAGAGACAGACAGACAGACAGACAGACGGAAAGACAGACAGAGAGAGACAGAGATAGACAGCGAGACAGAGAGTAAGAGAGAGAGAGAGAGAGAGAGAGAGAGAGAGAGAGAGAGAGAATGAATAGGAATGTGAGAGTCAGAAAGAGAAAGAGGGGGAGAGAGAGATAATAAGAGAGAGCCTCTGTTAGGGTGGTACGAAAGCAATCAAATGTAATGCGAGAAAACAGTTTTGATAACGAAGCAGCCTATTGATTGAGAAGGAAAACTTATCCCTTTTGATCTAATGAAAGTAGATTAGCAAGCAGTCACGATGAGAAAAGATTGCAACACAGTCAGCGCGAACAATCACGACAATGAAGTAGTCTTAAAGATGAGAGCTATGGATGTATCCGGGGCGGAAACTGAAGACGTTGAGGGTATTTGTGCCCTCTGAGAAAGAAATCTTTAAGGAACTAGATCTCACCTCTGAGGCTGAAGGAATAATTCTCAAGCAAACTGGCTGATCCTGCGAAGAGAAATATCAGCCGACCTCTAAATCCGAGAAGGGAGGATGGGTAAGACGGTGCGGAGGAGGAGAAGAAACAGAAAGAGATAGAGGGAGGGAGAGACGGAGAGAGAGAGATGCACGGACAGAGAAAGAGACAAGAGCGAGAACTGTCACAGATGAGCTTCGCGGTTCGAGATCCAATAGTAAAATGATAACTCCCCTCGCAAAGCGGCGCAAAAAGATTTTTTTTCGATGCGAAAAAAGGCAGAAGAGGAGATTCTCGATGTCAGAATTGATCCAGACACTGAGACACGGAGACAAAGACGGCAGAATATTCACAGAAGTATCGGGGGACGTCCATTGACGTTTCGGTTGACAGTTAGTGAAAGTCAAACAGTATTTTTTGTGGGCGAGTTGGGAGGAAATATCAAGCAAGGGGCGCCAAGAAGTCACCGGCGGGTAAGGACCGCTCGGCACAATTTGGAAACTAGTGGGTGATCATATCCATTGATAAATTGATTGATTGATTGATTGATTGATTGATGAATATATGAAATGGTGGAAGGGTATTCCAGGGATCTAGACTTAACTAGCTACTTGCATTCTTAAATGTATTCTTAACTCATGATTAGTATACTATCTTTTTTTTTCTTCATCTGAACATGACTGATCTAAATCCCCGGAATACCATTCTTTACTAATGTATGAGTAATGTATGCGTATTTATGCGTATGTATGTGTATGATTTTACATCGAATTTAATGATTGTAATAATGTAGCTAGGAAGTGATTACTACGACGAATGATTCTGCTCATTCAATTGATACGATGTGTTAATGAAACCACTCTCTGATGCGATTCTTGGTGCAAAATCATTGCATATGTCACATAACTACAATGCGCTTTTTGTGTGTTCTTTAATTATTTTGTGGCAAAAGAGTTCAGTTGAGCGGACATTCCTAGTTCGGCCACTCAAAAATATAATTGTGTTGGCCATAGCCATACTTGTGATTATCTCGCCACGTGCTACTGGCGTAAATTGGCACAATCAATACAGACAAACGCCATAGAACAGCAGGTGGTGTGACACATAACAGGTTAAAAATACGGTGTAAAGGTGCTAATAATAACGGGTTGTAATAATTGTAGAACCGTTCTTCCATCACCATCGGGTCCGGAGTACGTCACATTGTAACGATTAACCCTTTGTGTGCTAGATAGGATGATGCTCCATGGGGGATCCGTGCGTATCACATGTGACACACATTACATTACACAAGACACATGCAGCATGCAAATGGTAAATCATTTTAAGATGATTCCATCCTGATATCCTCATATCAAACAAGAATGGGACCGATGCTTATGATAGAATCAATCTCCATTGATTACCGGTTGCATAGTCTTTACCACGTCTATCCATTACTTTGGATTATTGTGCAATGATATGGACATGTCGATATGCCCACGCACATGGGAACGTGATTCATAGTTCCAAAGACAAGTACGTCCTATTTAATGAGAGGGTTGGGCGAAAGAAGAATCCCCATTCCCGCTTCATCTGTCCTGTATCATGTATGTTCCTTTCCCCCTAGCTCCTCCGCTGGACTCAATGAGCATGCCATACACCAGTTATGCTGGTCTGCAGGGGCTAAGGGGGGGGGGGGGGGAGCACCCCTCATGACACCGATAAAGCCCCCTTCTCCCATCATCATATCCACCTTCATCTATCCTGTATCATCTATGTTCCTTTCCCCCTAGCTCTTTAGCTTCATTCAGTACGCCATACGCCAGTTATGTTGGTTTGCAAGGGGGCTATAGAGCAAGGGGGGGGGGGGGGGTACCTCCAGGGTACTGACAAATCATAAAAATAATTTGTATACGTTTTTTGTACTATTATTCATGAAAATATTAATGAGGCATGATTGTAACACGATTTTTTTTTATAACTTACATTATTCCGATGCGATTAACATGATATTGTTTTGTATCATTCTCATCTTGTTTTTAATTGTCATCGTTTCATTACACATCTCATAATTATCATAATACTACGTTCAAAGTACTAATTATGATCAAAGTTTTGATTCGTGTTTCTATATTTCAAAACATTATCAAATTTTGTGGAAAAAATGGTCATTCTTATCATTTGCATTCTCTTTATTAGCACAATGTGTTGAGGAGAGTTTATGAGATGATATATTAAAGTTCCGTCTCTGACCCCACTCCGTTCCACCCACGCCCCACCCCCAACATGTCTGGCTACGCCCCGGCCACTAAAGTGAGACTGCAGTCAGGAATGAGTGGATTGTCTTCCTGAATTTCCGTGCCTTGTCACGGCGTGAAGGATACACGGACAAAGTTGACATTGTGCGATCATCAACTTTTCCTTTTGTAATGACTACACGTTTTTGGTCGGAAAGAGGAATCCGAGTTCCTTTCTAGGATTCCTGGTTTGTATTAATATTTGGTGGTCGTGTGAATGAAATGGGTAGTCTTCCTCCCAGGGGGATGGACTTTGCATTATTGTGTCAGAGAAGATTTGTCGTGCAGACGTGCGATGCTGAGCCGAGAGGGATTGCCTTTGATTATGCGCCGAGGGATGGCGGACAGTGACGCAGGCTAGGGTGACACTTGACACATGGTTCCACATTATAAAAAGAAGAAGAAGAGGGGGTGCAGAGGTGGGTGCGGATGATGCGATATGCGAGGAACCTTTCCTCTACCATTTTTTTCTTGTAAATATAGACAATAATGATTGTGTTATCGCTGTTTCCAAGGATCAGCCTCTCTTTAAACTGTAGGCTGGTGTCTTTTAAATGAACAGTCAGCTAGCCAGACCTCTTTATAGGTTACAACCTAGAAGTGGTACCTATCGTGCTCCCATAATGCATTAGTGCTTACGTCATCCTCTTTTCCAACCCGTACTTTCCTCGAGGTTTATTAGCAAGCCAGTCCTGAGAAAGTACCCATTACTGGTCCTAGAGTTCCACAATGGAGTTTTCACAATTAAAACACGCACATAGCAGCAATTCACGTGACACACAGTGGATTAGCGATATATGTATTGCCTCATTGCAAGTTCCACTACCAGTCCATGGAAGGCCCATACACTTTTGTGCTACTTTAAGCGCAGTGAAACAAACCTAGTGACACGGACTTGCAGAATACATAACATTTGGCTGAACAACGTGCCGTGTGCAAAATTACCATGGCTGCCATGGATGTTGAACATTTCTAACTGTAATGAGGTCGTGTATTCACAAGCCTATAGTCGCTTTTCCACCCACACCCTCTTTTTGAATTTGGGTGAGCCGGAAAGGAAGAAGAAAATGATTCATCTCTTTTTTCCAAAAAAATATATTTGAAGCACACATCTAGACATCAAAGCAATATTAAACAAACTCAATACTTGCATGTTTAAATAAAATGAAGTATATAGATAATATAAAATAACAATCTTACATGCAGAATGTATAAATTAATCTACAGATTGAATCGTTTGTATTAGAAATGTCCTCAAATGTGAAAGTGAAATGAAGCGGACCAAAGAGGTACTTTGCAAGTCTAGTACTACTTTGACTGGAATGAACATGGTTGTGGAGCGGAAACTTTTAGCCTTGTGTTTACTTCCATTTAGGTCATAAGTCAGTGTCTAAAGTTTCAAATTGATATTGTATTAGCATTGCTTCAAACGTGACTTCTGGTCAAGTGCGAGTAAAACATTCAGTAAAACAACATGGTAATCTATACGATACAATGAAAAAATAATGAATCATACTAAAACACAAAATGTTGCAAAAATTATGCCAGGAAGGTTTCATTGTAGACTCTGCCCTGTCATGAGAAAATCATCTTTTTGACAGAAAGTGAAACGATCTTGGTGCATGTGTATTTCTCTTTTCGGCAGCTTGTTATGTCCAATATACAGGTATCACTATATGGTACGCCCAATTTAGAGGAGGCGTCCACTTTGAAGTTAACTTGGTTCGAGTAAAAGAAGAACCATGAAAGAAACAATAAAGTTTGACAAACATTCGTGTAACGATAAATGAGTAATGAATTTTCAAATTCTTAATTTTATGACTTCACTTGCGAGGTACTCTGCTATAAGTTGTGTCCTAATTACGTTGAAGAAGGATACATACGATTTTTATCTCTGTATATACCTCTACGGAAAAGATTTATTCCTTCATTAAAAACTAGAAAAGGGAATTCATTTAATAAAACAGCACATAACATATGGGAGAACATGTCACACGTGACGTCACAAAATTAAAACTTTAGAAAATTATCAAATTTATGCATATTATTGTTAGGGTATACAGCTGATTCCTGTCGAGTTTCATAACTTTTGCAAATGGGACACTCTGTTTTAAGCATAACAATCATATGATCCAAAATAATAATTGGTAAATTTGTAGAAACTCTGGTTATTCTTCAGGAGTAAGGATTGCAATCTTTAAATCTTCAGACTGCGAGTGTCTGTGTAGACGAAGGATCATAAATCTCTGACAAGTGTTTGGAGCCACCAACGGATTATCCAATCATGGGCCAGACCGCCGTTCTATCTACCTGGTTTCTATCTAAATAAGGACATTCAGCTGGCCTGGGTTTAGCACTGCGTTCCAGGGTAGTACATCCAACCATGGGAGTAGGGGTAACATTTTTTACGGAGGCGGTGGAAATGGGAGGGGATAGATCCCCCTGTGTCTGGATTTTACCTGAGTAAGGACAGGTAGTTAGCGTTATAGACAGACGGATTATACGTGGTATCCATCTTCCTGACTTGGAACACGAGAGACAGTCTTAAACCGCTCGCTCTCATCGGAAATAAACTGACGTGCTATATTGCTATGGGGCTGTCAGTGCTTGGTACTGAGAGGCTTAATAACACCGACTCTATTTTTTACCCCCGAGCTTATATTACAGGTAGAGCTAGAACCGTCATAAGTGTGCGGGGCGGGGCGGGGCGGGGCGGGGTGGGGCTTGTGTAATTTCCTGCAAATTAATATATTTCTTACGTCATTCTTTCAAATCATCAGTTAGATATTTGCGACACTTTTGTAAAATATTGGGGTGGGGTGGGGTGATGGGTGGGGGTACAGGGGTCCCACACCGAGAGTTGCTTTTCAATAACGAGAATAATCTAGATATAAATGGGAATGGGTGATAGTCCCATGACAACCTCGTAACGATGTTAATATTGGTTCGATTTGTTCGGGATTACTTATGTTGCTTTATGCTGACCTTTGAAAATAGGCTTCATGACACCTTTGCCTCTCGCCCCGCTCTGTGTAATATGGCGGTATTGGTGGTGGGGATGTGTTTGTATGTGTGTGTGTGTGGGGGGGGGGGGTGGAGGGAGGGGCAGGGTGATGTTTCGCCCAGACGCCCCCGTAGCATGCAGCGTGAACAGTGCCGAGCATGGATCTTTGATTGATTCCAATGATCTGGATGACTTCTTATCTCCAAGCTGCCCAACGTCCGTCCACCTGACCCCCTGTGAGTCACATCCGAGGGTCCCTCCGCCTCGAGGAAGGGAGCAAATGCTGGAGGAAGGGGGGTAAATGTGCACCGCATGGGGGAGAGAGAGGAACCCCGGTGTCAAATTATGATTTAAAGGTAATATCGTATTGCATTCGTTTCAGATTTCTTTGCCGATTTGTTTTTGAAGCAGGGGCTGTCCCACTTTTTGTAGTTCTGTCACTCCATTTTGATTTCTTCAATGCACTTTCATGGCACTCTTCCCTTATTTATCGTTCCTCTTTTGACTTAAATTGGTTACCTGTTGGACTTGCTGAAAGTGATTTGCCTTCAAATGATCCACATTTAGGGTTACCAGTGATTAAATCACAAATCCCCAAAATGTTCGGCCCGAACATTTTCAAGATTTCACTTTTAATCATTAATCACTCCAAATGTGGATCATTTGAGGGCAAATAACTTTCTGAAGTTTCTAAAATGGACAATATATGAATTTAAGACCATTGGCAAGAAAATTGCTCACGATCACCTTTTGAAGGCATTTTTGTCTTCCCCAGTACAGTATATCACCTTTAAACGGACTTTTGGAATAACGAACTCTCGGATTAATGTAACCAATGTTCGGATAAACGAACCCCATTTCATTTTCGGATTAAGGAGCCATGAGGTGTACGAAATATGTGTCTTCGGAAAACGAACCTTTGGAAGAACGAATCTTCGGAGTAACGCACATCACCTCACCCACCCTCTCCTAATCAAGATTGATGACCTAACCTACTGTTTACATTGCAGTACCGACATGATATCGACAACATGACCAGAAATTCCGCGCAAATCGGACGTAATGCGTCCATTCAATATTCAGTCCCTATCCGCGTATGCTAATTCGTCTCCTCGTCACTGATTGCATTGTGGGTGTGATGTCTATCGGTGATGACTCAATGCAGTCTCAGAGCTTACGACCCACTTTTCATGTAATCAACCGGAATGTGCTCAGGAGATAATACGTAGACGTTCAACTCCTTTTGTGCCATAGGTGCATTTTTTAACAAATCATAAGCTCACACGCTATAGAGCAGTATCTCATCTGGTGCTTAGTGGGTTAATAAACGAATGGAATGCTTATGAAATTTACACGGTCGGATGAGGTTAACGCTTGAGGTTATTGTCATGATTGTTGATGACCAATTTGATGAACTATACAAAATGATTGTCTCTCAAGACGTATCAAGATGATAATGGCTTCGTCTTCTGGAGATGGTTACGGAGAGAAACGTTGACGAAATAACTGAAAAAGCTGAAAACTGAAAGATGATAAACGCCCTTTGATCTAGAACGGAAAATCTGCGGTTCGTGCGCAAAATTGAGCAGCTCTATAGAAACAGCGAACTGCTCCAAGAGGGACCGAGTTCTGTGACGGTCCGTGGTACAAATCACGTCCGTTCTATATCTTCCACGCAAATGAATCAAAAGCCAATTAGCAAGCGTTCTGGTATACGTTATGTATGCTTATGCACTGCACTGATCGCCAAACAATGATATCGCCCTATCATGAGGACGGTCTCTGTGCGACAGTCGTTCATCCGTTCGCTCTCGGGGAGTTCGTGCGTTGTAGAAGTACGTCCGCGACGTTGAGCGAAAACTCCTAATCAAGAGCAGAGACAGAAAGCGAGACATCCACACATAAATAAGGGAATGGAAGGGGGCGATAAAGGAAAGAGGAAAAGAAAATGACAGAAAATTAAAACAACAGAACGAAGAAAAGAGGATGGAAAGGATGTTGAATAAGAGGTAAAATAAAGTGTGATAAGCAAATAAGAAGGAAAGCGAACGTAAAATAAGCAACGAATGGATGTAAAGAGATTGCTCACTAGTCTCATTCATACAATATGCAACAAGAATGTAAGATGAACAAGAGGAGATATTGCGATTGATCGTAACTTGCTCTGCGATCGTAACTCCGTACATTAGAAAACTTTCATACATTAGGACGGCGCGGCGAATACATCTATTTTTGTTTAGAAAATAAAAAAAATGCTGGAACGGCTGCAATTGCATTACTATTGCATACATCTTTCGGTACACATGATTTTTTTTGCGTGGGTGTGTCTGTAGGTGCGTGTTTGTGTGCTGCGAGTGTGTGTGTGGTGTGTGTGTGTGTGTGTGTGTGTGTGTGTGTGTGTGTGAGGGTGCGTATGTGTATGTGAGTTTGGGCGTGTGGATGAAGGTGTTGGGAGGATATTCAATGGGGGAGAAGATGGGAGAATAAATGGACAAAACTTTTCTCTCAGGATTCTTGATTGTATTATAATGTTTTGTAAACAATACATTAAAATGCACTTTTTTCTTTTTGTATTACTATTGCTATTTATGTTTAATATATATATTTAATTTATTGCAATCACTTTACATCTATTTGTGCAAATGTCAACGGTTGAATTAAAAATACAATAATAATCATACCTATAATGTCACAATAATTATACCTATATTAAACACAATAATGAAAATTATGAATAATGAAAATTTTAATCCAAAATATCAATGTACAGTGTATAAAGTTTAACTTAGAATGATTTGTTCAATTGATTTGAGAGAAAATAATAAAAAATATCTTTAAAAAAGAAGAAGAGATATATGAGAACTTGCAGTCATAGTTTATGAGGAAAAGTGAAAAACTATCCTTGTTAATATTTGAAACGCACATATATCATCTACGTGCTAAATCGTATTGTCCCTGTCAGCGCGCGATGCGGGCATTGCTCCCATTGAACGCATGCATTGTGGAGCGGACGGTGCGGACTCTAGGCTGTAGGTTTCGGACGACCAATCCAAAACCTCCTCAAAATCTAGCAATCGCTATAAGTTCGCCTTAATAAGTCAGTTTCCAGTTTTATCATTGGGATTGGAGTTCTCATGCAGTATCTTCTTCCATTTTCTGTTTTTTTTACGATTTTTTTTTTCTTGACCTGCAAAAGGGACACATTGTCTTTAAAGGGCATATACTGTACTGGGAAGGCAAAAAAGCCTTCAAAAAGTAATTGTTAGCAATCTTCTTGCCAATGGTCTTAAATTCATGCATTGTCTATTTTAGAAGCTTGCTGAAAGTTATCTACCTTCAAATGATCCACGTTATGGAGTAATTAATGATTAATGATTAAATCCTCAAAATGTTCGAGCCGAACATTTTGAGGATTTGTGATTTAATCACTCATTACTCCAAATGTAGATCATTTGAGGGCAAATAACTCTCAGCAAGCTTCTAAAATAGACAGTACATGAATTTAAGACCATTGGCAAGAAGATTGCTAACAATTACATTTTGAAGGCTTTTTTGCCTTCCCAGTACAGTATATGCCCTTTAAACACAGAAATCTAAAGCTAAAATCAAACTTGTGTAAGTGTCATGACAATTAGAACATAATCACAATCCCTCATATAGCGGTCATTCTTGATGTACATTCTTATTATGTAAGATTAAAAGATGGATATTCGTGACATTTTCAGGTCTTTTGTATAAAACTTTCACGAGCTCTCGCTGTGATTGGAACAAGAAAACAAAACAGTAAATGTCACCAACTTGTGCAAAGTGCTCACTATAGAAGACAAATTGGTGTGCTTGTGAAACAGAACGTAATAATAACTATGGCAACAAGCAAATAAAACGGCAGGGATATAGACCTCAAATAAAGATGAAAGCAATATGCAGACGATGAACAGGAACGGAGCCAATAAAATGCTATTCTATAAAAAAAAAAATGTGTGCATCATTGGAGTACATTACTGTAACATCGGCTTGATTCTAAAGAGTTCAGGAACAAACTCGTTCAGAAATTATGGCACGATAATTGATGCATCTACCGTCATCACGATGTAATCCTCTTTTCTTCTTTTTAGATATAATGATGAGCCAAAAGTTGGGGTGGAGTCGATTGTTGAGATAGCTTTTACCTGCTGCATCATGGCTTACCTGACTTCAATTCGAGTTATTTAGGACAGAGAGTTGAGGATAATGGATATTAAGAGCTTTAGAACCGCTTCTTGACTCTAATGACTTAGCCATGTTAGCGAAGCCGGATCTGCGTGTCGGAGTCAGGGGCTCAGAGCTCGACACCCATGCCCGGGGGAGCCGGGGTGCTGTCAAGCCGCGATCCGCTCTAAACCAGCAGAGAACACACGTATCACCCTTCCTATGTTCAATACACACACCATCAAGCAAACCACACACACAAAGCCCGGAGTGAGCTGTCTGGCAAACCATAATAAGATAAATGACCATCAAGTCGTCATTTTATCCAGCCAAGTCACGATTCAACCTGACAGGGCGGGCCGAAACTGAGTGATAAACCTATTAATTAGACCCGAGGCCATAAGTCGTCACTCATAAGAATCATTTTCCATAAGACCGCTATCACCGTTACAATCACACTGATAATGACTGATGAGTGCTCTTGAAGGCAGTACATAGAGTCATCAGGAAAGTAAGGTGCTTCCCGCGAACCCGTATACGACTTGACACTATGGAACGCACACACGTCAAATGAAATTAAATACAGAGACGGTGCATTCTACTTTGGGAGAAAATCCTCCGTGTTTGAGTACGACTTGACCGTGTCATCATGACAGTACGGTCGGGGTGACCGGAGACAATTAAATCAACCATCCCTGCTAATTACTGCCCTAATTGGTAACGAATGCCACTTCATTTGGGTAGTCAGACCGTTTATCATACCTCTATGGACGTCGAAAATATTCAGAGACGATTTGAAACGTGGGAGCTGCTTAAAGCGACTATTTTCTTTTCATCCCCCCAAAGACATTGTTTCCCCCTACTTGTATCCTCATGTTGCTGTGAGAGATTTAGGATTCAATAAACAAAAAATAACTAGTGTCTAATCTATATATCAATATATTCAATGAAATGTGTTGTATTTTAGCTACATCAACCGTTTGTGTTGCAACATTTTGTGTTTTCTTTTTCCTGAATGAAGAGGAGAGGTATCACGGTGCCAGTTAGAACTATTGCCAATAGACCAGTTCGTAGTTACACCATGGTCGGACAATCCACTGAATACTAGTAGACTGCAGACTGTGTTTTTTTTTCATGGAGCTGTGTTGGACGATGGATGTAAGGATACTTTTACAGTGTGTCCGGAAAAATAGAAGCAGGTGCACATGGTGGAATGTTCTTTTCTCACTACCATTTCAGAGCTGAATAGCTGTTGTCATATCTGCATGATAATGAGTAATAAATGAGGTCGACTATAATGAATTTCGATTTTACTATGTGAGAGGGTCATTTTCTACTAGTAATGATCTTGCTCGTGCGCAGATCGGATTAAAAACTGGTGTATAGCCATGACAACAGGTAGTGGAGCTTGATCACGCCCTTTCTACCAACTCCGATAAACTTTAGAATAAACTACAAATTTCCGTGGAATTTGTGTTCCAGTTCTGCTGTTAGCAACAGACTTCGGCAAACTCGACGGGTTTCGCGTTGAATGATAATTATTGACGGGGTTGGGTGAGAGGGGTCTCAGTTATATCTCTATCAGTGACCACGTAAATGCACAAAGACGTGCTGGGATGTTTCATCTATGAAAGTAAGTTTGAATGTAATATTTTTCATCGGCCAATTTGCACTGGGCATTCTTAGTGGATATGCGTTAACATTGAAAACTTCATATTCATTGCATTCAACGTTGTCCGTGTGATTTTTGAGACGCGTACCTCGAGGCTATGAAAGATGATGATCATGCACTGATCAATCCACCATGTTCACAAAATCGGGAGTAAAATCACAGCACAAAATTATATCCTAAAACTTCATTACAGCGTACTGCCTTAAGCTGTAAATTCGTTGAAGAAATCATCGACATGGTCGCTTCCCGATAAACTATCAAATACCTATAGCAACAAATACAGAAATGAAAGAAGACGAGGGAACAACATTTGCAGTCGGAGGGTTGGAGGTGTCTAGTTTGATCAATAACGGGGGAGGAAGAGGGCGTAAAGACCCCGCATCTTCTCTGGTAACCCCCCTCCCTCCCCCCTTACCCCTCCAAGACATTGCCCAAGTTTTATCACCTCACGCATTACTTGTCATGTTTCCCCAACATGCACCCGTCCGTGCGTGCCCGTATAAAATCTGCATCCGAGAAAGAGATAGAAAGAGATAACGTGAACTTTGTAGGTGACACTGAACTATCACGTACCTGATATCATTAACGGGATTTTAAAGAGAAAAGACGATTTAATGTGCAAAGTGTATCCATCGACTGGAAAATGTTTTTTGTGAGGAGAGAGGAGATGAGGGAACGGGTGGCCGGCCTCGCGTGCTTGTGGCCGCGGAGAGAGAGAGGGAAAATACAAGGCAGCGGTGATGGGACCGTGAAATAGGCGAGGGAATTCGCTTGTGATTCGCTGACAGATCTTGTAAAGGAGATGAGGTATAAATGAACACGATGTGACATGAGCCTGTTCGCCATGTTTCCTATCAAATCACCAGCATATGAAATATTTGCATACGGCGCTAGCCCCCTCCACTCGATATTCTACAGCGAAGCCGCGCGCGCACCGCCCACGCGGCATTCCGTATGCGAAAACTGGTAGTTAAAAATGTACTTTCCTCAAGCTCGGTCGCGGCCGGCGGTAGTTATATATGCGTGTAGCAAATATGTAGATTGCGGTTGTATTTCTTTCATTTCTGGTGACATGTAGCGGAAAACGACTTTCCGATCGCAGCTTTTAAGAATCTCATCGCTTAATCGGGCGAAGCTGTTTCTGTTTAACTAAGAAAAAATACTTTTTCAGTTTCCCTGCTTCTGCCGTCTGAGCTCATCCGCCCGCCACAAGTGAAGCTTGATTTCAGTTCCGCGTCATTAGGCTCGTTCATGCATTTTCTCTCAAGAGCAAGAGCAAGAGCAAAAAAAAAAAAAAAAAAAAAAAAAAAAAAAAGAGGAGAAAAATGGCGGGAAGTAGCTATTTTATTCCATGGTCACGTGGTGTGCAAAAACCGAAATAAAATCCGGCGGGTTTTGAACTTTTTGAGCGTTGTGGCGTTTTAAACGAAATCGATACGGCAGAGTCGTGGTACCAACCACTTATCTAATCGATACTCCCTCTCGCCCGATTGCAATAAGTGTATCGTTCGGAGGGCACGATTTACTGAGGGTCAAAGAAGGAGTGGACTTCGATTTTTCTTTTCGGGCCGGAGGGAAAAGACTGTTATTTAGTTTGCTTTTCCTTTTTAAATGGAAGGTTATTTAGTTGCTGCGCCTCCATAGTGTGAATTTTACCCCTCTAGCTGAAGGTCTGTGCGAAACTCGATACAATAATAAGCCAAGTGGATGTAGCAGATACAACACTAAACAAACAAGAATCTAGTTGTTAACGTTTGACTTAAATCACACTAACAACATTAGCCTACAGTTTCATGACTAAAATATCTTATCGTTCTATATAGCCGCGACCAACCAAAGACACACAAACGATGGCTTGAAACCTTGACACACACACACTGATGTCCAAAGAAAAAAGTATTTGATATATTTTTTACCTTAGTTTTGTTTAATTTAAGTGGTGATTGCTGAATAACATTGTATCAGCGTTGTGCTCAAAGGACCACACGGCAAGTTGTTTCTATCTTTTACTTAAAATTTGCTTGATTTTTTTCTTTCGTGAAAATATCCACTATCTTTGAGACTCTCCCCCAGAAACCTTTTTACCCACAACCGAAATTATCGTAATTCAAATCGTCTGCCTAATAACATATTTTTCTTCTGACACCTTCAAAACTGCTCGAATTTGGAAGACGCTTTTCGTCTTTAACGCCCACCCATTATTTGCGTGTCTCCCTTTCGTAAAGTGGGGTTTCTTCATTTTCACAACGATTACAATATACCCAGTATCGTCTTTCTGCGATAATAGCTCGATCGTTTGCACCCCTGTCAACGGCGGTGAGTGACTATCGATAACCGCGGAGACAAAGGTTGACCGAGTACCTTTAAGTTATGGCTAGAAATCGTTTGCCACACTTTCTGACTTTCATCGATTTGGTGTAATGTCACTCTCAGAACACAGTTTTGTCAGGAAATCAGTAGAATTGATCTTGATGGAGCGTGTATATAGCTGCTGTCATCTTCTCCCATGCTTTTTCTATCCGCCAAATTGTCGTGTTTTGTTTCTTCACAAAAATAATACTTGGCACTTACACTAAATAAAATAATCATATCCTCTTCTTTCAACGTATCTACTTACATTACTGACTAAATGTGAAAATATGAATAAAATACATGATACCTGATACAATTCTACATTTCAAACACTACACCTGTTAACATATCAAACCCATAATTAATTCAAATCGTGGATTGTCAAGTGTAAAGTGACAATAATACACCCAAACTAAAAAAGGAATATTTGCTTTGTCCGTTTTATTTTTGGGCGCACCTGTAAAGCGCACCTGTAAAGCAGTTTTTTAACTGAGGTTGCCTACCCTGTATTTTTAAAGAAGACTTCAATAAATAAAATAAATAATAAAAATTTCACAAATAATACACAAGAGAAACAATTAATTCCGAATTGAATGTAATACTATCAGTATAATGATATGACTAACGCTATAAATGTGTAACATGACAAATTAGTACAGTACTGGTATCATTTTATCATTTAATTGTGATAGCCTATCATTTCTATTAAGCTCATAATGACATGATAGAATACAGTATTAGCGGAAGCTGTCTCGTCTGCCATGTCTACTTCTTATACACCGATTGGCCGATCATATCCGTTTTTTCCTGAAATCTCGTCGTCTAAATCTCGTCTCGCTTTCTCTTATATCTCGTTGCCTTTATGATGTCACACACTGTTTTTCAAAGAAAATGTAATTTGAAAGCATCTTTATTCAAAAAGTTATATTGTTCTATTGCGGAACTGCTATTCTGTATTTATGTTTTAACAAATTCTCCCTACCTCCATGCAAAAACATTTTAATCTTAACAACTCTGTACATAGTTATCAAACAAGAAATGCTTTAAACTACCACTTTCCAGTAATCCGAACGACAAGTTTTAATAAGTCAATTTTCGTTTTAGGTCCTGTTGTCTGGAATAATATACCTTACAATATAAGAGAAAGCCCATCTATTAACATATTTAAAAGGAAATTTAAACATTTTATTTTGGAATCCTGTGATTATAACCCTAAAATTGTTAATTTCATCAGTACATAGGCTAAGTGTGTGTATGTGTGTGTGCGTGTGGGTGTATGTTTTTGTATATTGCTAGATGGATTATTTCCCTAAGGGGTGGGCTTTAAATAAGGCATTGCCTTCCTGCCTACTCCTCAACACTTCTTTAATTTTGTTTATTTGTGTTTTAATCTGTTTTGTTTTGTGTTTTAATCTGTTTATGTTTCAACCTGTTTATGTCATGTTTTGCTCGATGGATGTATTTCAAAGTTATTGTTGTAAACTGAACTAAACTGAATTAAAATGCAGCTTTTTCAAATAAGAGTATCCTTACTAGTGGTGTTTTGTTTTCTTTTGTTGACAAAATATAACTTATCCTGAAGTATTCATGTTTCATTGATTAATTTTTGCACTGTTGCTCACTGCTACTCATAAGAGTACGGTCGCCATAGTAGACCAATTAAATTAATGTTTCAGTCTTTCATTATGGGCTTCGATATAGGAAAACCGAAAACAGTACGAATGTTATCGAGTGAGCCGCTTATCAAGCTTAACATCATCTTTATCACATTTTTTACAGGGACATTTTTGCGCATTGCAGGGGTTAACACCTCCAGCTCTGTGTATATCCCCCCCCCCCCCCCCCCCCACCGGCCCTCCCCCAATTATTTATTTTGAGTTTACTCTGTCATTGGAAGATAGACCTACATTGTGTTTTTACATCGTTATTTCCCAACAAGCATGTTACAGTAGCATTAAAGCTAATAATATGAATACGCAAGACGGATATCAAACGGCAGAATAAACTGTCAATGACGTATGTCACTATACAATATGCTATGCGTAATCACGTTTTCTCCTTGACAGCCGATCCACTTCATTACTCCTCAGATCTCGGGCGAAACAAAAACAATAGTTGGCGTAATTTGTGCTGGACTCACTAAGGATGTATGAAGCGAGAGTCAGCCGCAAACATACTGGATAGCATGCCACGATCGGCCAGCTTCTTTGGAATTAAAACCCGCGTGCTCAAATATGACCAGCTCTTCAGTAGGAAACCGCCTAATCAATTTGAGTAGCAACTCCGTCATGTCCACACGCCGACGGCTCGCCGTGCAAATCAGCCGCCGTGTCGCTCTGAGTGATGGGCCGCAGAAGAAGTATATTATTGCAACAGTTGTATTTACAGAGCACCGTTTTTTCTACTTCAATTTGGTGGCATCTTCGTTACACTAAAAACAGACAGACGATGTGTATGGATATAATTTACTCTAATAAAATCATTTATTGACGCACACAACAGCGTTAACGATTTTTGAACACGTCTCTTGATGATTAAACCCTCAACATTTTGAAGATATTTTTGACGGTGATCGCTACATACACATTCTTCTTATAATTTCCTAATAACATTTGTTTTGGGACTTCCGTTAATGGAATTGGATTATCTATCGGATATGGCGACAACGCACGATTGATTTCATAGAAAAAAAAACAACATTCATAAAGGGTGGGGTACCAAGAAGGGGGGATTAACAGAAAAATATGGGAAAGAGACAAAAAGAGAGATAGCGCAGAGAGAGAAAGTGAAAAGAAGAGAGAGAGAGAACGAGAGAGAGAGAGAGAGAGAGAGAGAGAGAGAGAGAGAGACAGAAAGAGAGAGATAGGGGAATGGTTATGGGAGATGGAATGATAAAGGGGAGAAAGAGATGGACAGAAAATCAGACAAAATTACGAAGACGGAGACACAGGAAGAGAAATAGAGAGAGGGGAGGGATGTAGGAAATGACAATTGTGAAACAGATGTACAACATGATTGCAGCATTCAAATTATTGTTTTCCCCATAATTTTTTGCCTGATTTCAGAAGTCCTAGATCTGTCGAAATAAGAGTACCTTGTGGGCATGTTCTTTCCCTCGTTAGTAGCCCACCCTTTTGCCGTTATATCCCTAGCCCAGCAGCGAAACATTTTACCCATGCATAATGTAAGCTTGTAAGCATGGCAGCTTACAGCTTGTATATCCTTGTAGAGCTTACTTAGCTATAGTATAATTTGCTATATACAAAGTCGGTAATTCTGTATTATTATTATTATTACTCCCAGAGACCAATTAATAATGTACTTAAATGAAAAAAAAATATATATAATGTGTTTACAAACAATAATTGATAAAGAGTTGTATAAAAACGATGTGAACATTCTTTACATGTCAAATGTGTAATTTGTCTCATCTTTCAGTACATGCAAAGAAATATATTTTTTTCTTCAAGTACTTGTTATGATAACTGTCATGTTGAAGAATTGTGAGGAAGTAATCAGAACAGAGAATACAGAGGATTTCATACAAATTACACCGTCCCCGAAGGGAAATAGATAGACAAGAACGATACTTGCTATGATTGGAGTAAAAGCAATACGTCCATATCTTCAAAAGATATCGTTGTTGTATATAACAGTAAAGAAAGTGGTGGAACGTGGGCTTTGTGGAAGAGAGACAAGAAAAGGGGCACGCATGACCTGGATAGCTAATATGAGCGGAAGAATAACTTTGATGAAGAGAAGACTAGACATGGAGAGATATAGATAGGAGACACGTATAGAGGGAGAGAAGGAGAGAGAGAGAGAGAGAGGAAGGAAGGGGTCGAACGTGTGGTCTAGACAGATAGAAGAGAGAGATAGATGGCGGGGGGGGGGGGGGGGGTCAGAATATAGAAACAATTGGAGAGAGTGAAAGAGAGACATAGAGGGAGCGAGAGGAATAAGTGTGTGTGTATGTGTGTGTGTTTATTTGATTTTATGTGTATGTATATATGTGTATGTTTGTGTGTGTGACAGAGAGACAAAGAGGGGAAAAGAGTGAGTGAGTGAAAGAGAGAGAGAGAGAGAGAGAGAGAGAGAGAGAGAGAGAGAGAGAGAGAGAGAGAGAGAAAGAGAGAGAGAGAGACATACGAGTAAAGAGACAGACATGCATCCGCCAAGAGCAAGATTAACTGGGTCAGGATAAAACAAGTGTCTAGGTTATAATTCCATCTGCAAGAAATGAACAAGAAACGATATATCCTTAATATCATGTCCCTGTGTAGATAGATATCCACGTACTAGGTACATAATAGCAACCTAAGTCATCATTCGTCTTGTCTTCCTACTTTCTTGGATCAATGTTATTGCTCAGGAGCGATCTTCTGTCGGTGTCATGCCGGGTCTGAAAGCAAATATCCTGGTGGCGTCAGAGAGATAGGGCGGGGACGTTTAATGTTTGCTCCGTGTACATTTGCCTACACGTGTCTCCGCGCGTTATTGGAGGGGGCTCAATTACACCGCTGTTTGGGAGGAATCGGGAAGATACAAAAGACGAGGCAAGACAAGACAAGACAAGACAAGATGAGGCAAAATAAGACAAGGGAAGGGATGAGGTTTGAAGAAAACAAAAAGGGTGTCCCGACAGACAATGTTTATCTTGCCAAAAATGAAGAAACGGATGAAGAATTTGAGAGAGAAATGGGGGGGGGGGGGGGGGGTGCTTGAGTTTGTATATGAATGTTTTGTGGAAGAGATAGAACGAGGGAGAGACAGAACATTTTACATCGATGCGCTCGAATTGTGGTACAAAAGAATCAATCGGAGCTACTCGCCTAATTTCACCGATCTTGTATTTTTATGTCGCCTGCCTGTACCCTTCATGGTCATAATGATACAGGGGAAATAAGAGATTCTCAAATTCAATATCATTGCAAAACATAATAATTCTTTGTTCTCAATATACGGGGAACAGATTCGGTATTTGGGGTATACATGTCACATTAAAACAGGTGTATGGTTTCTGTTTGACATAGCGAAGTTAATCTCAATACAGAAGTTCTTTTTTTTTAATAGCTTATCAAAAAGAGATATATATAGACTGAAGCTCCTCCGTGAAGGACAAAATGAGATGGAGAGGAATGGACACTGACAGATTGACAAAAGAACCAGATATGATGGGGTGGGGGGGGGGGGGCTCCAGAAAATAAATACATAAAGGAAATCATCATAATCATATCAAATTTATATTTTTCTTCAATGTTGTCTTCTTCTCCATCTCTTCTTTTTCAACCCTCCTCTCTTATCATTGTTTCCAAACTTTCCAGGTTTATTTTCCCCATGATTCTCCCCCTCCCCCGTCTCGCGACCTTTCGATTCCGGTAATCTCCAAAGCGCCCGATCTAGGCCCCGAGGTACAACCCGCCGCCCACTGCCAGAGTTTTAAATCCGATATCGATTTCCACTCCGCCTTTCCCCGAAGCCTTTAACCCTTCCTCTGCCAAAGAAAACACGGCACGACGATCTTCAGCTGCAAAGGACGTTACAGAGTTACGTAAAGGGTTGAATGGAGCAAGGGGCGGATCGAAAAAAGGCGTGCAGTAGGGGCGCCTATTATTATGGGCCCCGAAATGCAAATTTTACCTAAGATTGTACTCACAGGAAAAAGTGCACGTTTACCGAGGCGGTAGGCTCTCACTCTAACTAGTGATAGCAATGTGAAGGTTAATAGGTCCATAGTAGCAACATGTCAAACAATGAACATAGATGCATTCGACAATGTAAAGCGTACTCCTGATAAAGCCTGTAATAAGGACGGCTTATCGATTCCAGTGCTCGTCTTCATTTCCACGTTCTGAAATCTCGGAAAACTATCGTTTAAGTACCATATACTGTGACGTAGGCGATTATGGTGTACCACAAATCTCTGTCTTGAGCTCTTTATATCAGCTCCACGCCATGGTAAACAGCCCCTGTCACTAACCAGTCAGTCATGCTGATTTATAAAAATCCAAGTCACCCGTCTTCTCCAGATGTCAACCCACAAGGTCTTTTTCTTCTAGAAGCAATTAGATGTATGGCATTTGCTAGTGGATTGACGTGCGTGATGTACAATTGGCATTGTTGTGTTCTGAATCTATAATGTCTGATACACACATTGTTGGTCCTGATTTAAAAAAGTGAAGATTGAATCGAAGTAAAGGATTAAAAAAATCTCTATGTTCTCTCTTATGATCTCAATCGGTCTTTCTGTCCCCCCTCCCTCCCATCTCCACACACTCTTGCGCGCACGTCGTATTATTTCGCTGATCTTATATCCTATCTAATAATCCTCCTCTCCTCTGACTCCCAATGCCCATTAATTAAACCAAACATGATTATGAAGCTGAATGATGGCAATAACAGCTAAAATGTATGCTTTGTAAGTCTAGTCTTAACAACATTCCGCTTAGACAACCAGAACGACTAAATTCTAATTATGAATAATTCATTTAACTAATTCGCCAGGGTTCTGAAGAAGCTAACAGGCCCGGTATGCATAAGTGTAGCTAAATCAGGTCAATATCTTTATTGTGTAAAAAACGAATATTTTCATGGTCTAATTTTCTACTCAGATAAAACTTTTTCATAATCTATATCAGTGTTGTTAGACCCCGAATGGTTTATTATTGCCCATGTCTGGCGATTTCAGTGCGTATTGTGCAGATCGCCAAAACGGGGTTTCCCCCTCTCTTCCTCTCTCTGTTTCCACTCAAACACTCTCTTCAATCATACTTACACCACAAAATACTTACGATGCATCATTGTCATTTCTTCATCCCCCCCCCCCTCCCCCACCTCCTCTCTCTCTCTTTTCCTCCTACCCCATTTGTACTATTACTTCTTTTTCTCTCTTTCCTCTTGTCAAAATTTCCTCTTTGTTTTTTCTTTGTCGTTCTTTGTCCCATCTGTCTTTATACTTGTGTTTATATATGTCAACATCGTCAGTCTACTTCCCTGAAGGTGCAAATTTAAAACACTTACGGTGTATGTTTGTATCTCCATTACCACTCCATCCCCCCCCCCCGTCCCTTCTGTCATTTTTCTCCATCTCATCTCTCATTCCGTCAAACTTGGTATCACGGTATCCACCCTACTCGTTTTTACCCCTCCCTCTACTTTATATCTCCCACCTCTCCGTTCCTCTTCCTTCATCTTCTCTTATTCTCTCAAACGAGGGACAACACGCTGTTGTATCTCTCTTGCCATCTTCCTCCCCTCCCTTTCTTTCTCGTGTCCCTCCTTTTCTTCCTTCTTCCTCTATCTTATCTCGTATTCTCTCAAAATGAAGGATTATTACTGTCATATCCTTCCGTTTATCTTCCTCCCCTTCCTCCCCTTCTCATCTCCCCCTCTCCGTTTCCCTCCTCCAATCTTTCTCATATTCCGTCTATCGGGGATCACCGTGGCGTCGTCTCCGCGATCGTGACGTATCAGGAAGATACGATTTCAACCACGGAGTCGATGATAGACTCGTCCCGTCTTAATCAGCACGGTAAAGCGACTACGCCGATATCACGCTACGGGAAGCATACAAACTAGTCTGGTGAATCAATTTCTGTAGTTAATTGGTATTTATCACCTTTGTAATAATTTTTCAAAGCAAGTTTGATATGACGTGATCAATATTCAAATTGGCAACGCGCTGAAAAAGGTTGAAATCACGCTTTTGCTCTGCAAATTGGCACGATTACGACTCTACACTTTATATTGTTGATGTTATGTCAACGTCAGAAGGAATATACGTTCCCATTTACGATAAAAATCTGATTAAAATATCTCATTTTGCCGATTTCCATGCCCACTAAAATCCTTGGTAATGAGAGAGAGGCTGCAGCGGGCGTTATGCCTGCATGGGCGTGCGTACGTGTATGCCACGCCCACAACCATGTTCATACCAGGGAGTGGTTGCTAAGTAGTGGTTAGGCCACGCCCATGGCCACGCCTCATATCACCTAGCAACGCCTAAGAGGGCATGTCCTCTCCTATCATATTCACCAGTAAAAATATCCCAATTAATGTTACTTCATAGTTCAATAAGTCGAATTCAAGATACAATATACCTGATCACTTTGCATCGGAGAAGACATTCTACAAAATTCGAAGAAACCGTAATGCGAGCCACACACCACAGGATAAATACCTTAGATTTGCTTAAATTTTAACATAGAAAGCACGAGCTGATGGAATTTAGGTCGCACCATTTATATCAATGTCAATGGGTCTATTAAAGTTATCAGCATTGTGACAAGTATACACGCATGTGTTCCTGACATGTGGGTGGATACATTGTGTAGGCCTATGTGTAGATATCAATGTGCACGTGTGTGCGTCCACTATGTATTTATTAATAACTATGTTATTCATTAGTATTCGCAAGGTTGGAAAATAAAACTGTTTATGTATATGCCTAGACATGTAATTATGAATGAAATAAATGCCACGAATCTGAAAAAGTATGTATGTACGTCTGTATATGACTTGTGTCAACAACAAATTTCATTGCATTATTTATTAGAATTTTCTTTGGAAGGAAAAGGAAACTGTATATTCCAATTTTAAAACGTATGTGTGTGTTTGTGTGTATATGTGTGGGCATGTATATATACCGCACATGCCTGTACTCTATGTTCGTTCATGGTCGTGATGACTGTAATGCATAATGTTGACAGAACAGCCAGCTCAATAGCATCAACATTATGGAACGCGACAACGCGTGTCTATCCAACTCATTACCTACCCATCTCCCTCCCACCTCCCTGTTTTCAATTCTTTGTCTTCAGGCCAGTGGTATTATAACCCTTGGTCTCGGCCAGTGGTCTTTAACTTCACCCTTGTCTTTTGGCCAGCGGTATATAAAATGTACGAACCCCCCATCATGATGATGCTGCATTATCAACCACAATATACCCGCCCGATATTTCACAAATAGGTCACGTCCTCTAAGCGCCCACGGTGATCATAACCCAAATCCATCTTAATTTACCGGGATCCCTTCTTGCCTAAAAGTCAAATTTACGGCTAATTTGGCCCAGAATTTATGGGGATACACTCTCCCTCCCCGACCTCTAACGAGTCGTGGACCAAGCTAGTGCGCGGGAAGCGCTAGCTATCAAAGAAGCGTGCTTATATATCTACGTGTATTGTCTTAATTGATTCAATTGTCCAGTCAACGTGCAGGCATGATTGGGCCCGGTCGCGCGTCATATTGAATGCTCCGTACAGCTCATATAGCTTTCTATATAGCCACAAAGTTTGGTGCAATTATTTTGCAGATAAGATTATTAAAAATTGTCCAAGACATTCAACCAAGTTTGAAGCTGTATCGAGTTGAAAACCCTCGCCAACTCTTTTCGTTTGATTGTTTGATGCAAGGAAATGTATTATCATAGTTTCTTTTGTTATTGTTTATTTGCTTTATTGTGATCGTTTCCATAACGACACAATGGCGACGATAAGATTTTAAGATACTGCAGCACATAATTATGACTAATGTCAAATTGTAGGAAGAAATCATTTTGCAATAATGCCGTCGCTCATAATCATACTATATAACTTATTAACGATTTAATCAGCAACGTCAAGATGTATTGTTCTTGCCACATACCATTATAATTATCGAAGAATAAGTGTGAGAATGAGAATGAAAAAACGGAGAGAGAAAGAGAGATACAGAGACAGACAGACAGACATACAGACGAACAGACAGGCAGACACACGGAAAGACTGTTTGAGAGTGTTTGATATGTATTTTAGATATACATATAGTATAGACTTCTTCACAAATTAAAACATTTCCCTTATTCGAAAAGCGCCACTCTCCGACACTGGGTTGGCAATTCCACACGACACGAAACCGGGGGTTGAGAGTGATCGAGAGAGGGCGATAGAGATGGAGAATATCCCTTGGCGACAATCGACTCTCGACAATATGGGCCGTGGGTTTCCTTGAAAGCATTCTTCCCTCTGGGAGAGGGGAATGAGAAGAATAGGAAGGGGAGAGGGAGAGTAAGAAGAAGAACGAGAAAAGGAAGGAGAAAAAGAAGGAGAAGAAAGCGGGGAAGGGGAAAGGGGGAGTAAGCAGAAGAAGGAGAAGGAGGAAGGAGAAGGAGAAGAAAACAAAGAAGGGGAGAGGGAGAGTAAGAAGAAGAACGAGAAGAGGAAGGAGAAAAAGAAGGAGGAGAAGGCGGGGAAGGGGAAAGGAGGAGTAAGCAGAAGAAGGAGAAGGAGGAAGGAGAAGGAGAAGAAAACAAAGAAGGGGAGAGGGAGTGTAAGAAGAAGAGTGAGGATGAGGAGGAAAAGAAGAACGAGAAGGAGACGGAGAAGAAGACGACGAAGGTGGAGAAGCAGAGTAAGAAGAAGAAGGGGAAGGAGGAGAAGAAGAAGAAGTAGAAGGAGAAGAAAAATAAGTAAAAGATGGAGGGAAGGCGTATGAAGGAGAAGAAGAAAGCTGTACAGCAAACTCCTCACAAGCTTTATTTTAAGGATTCTTACCGCATTCGTCATGCTTCTTTTACGTGTTTCATTACCTGGTAATGTAATTACATGTTGTCTGAATGTAAAGTATGAACGTGATGAAAAAAATAAATATTTCACATATAAAGAATTGAAATTTAAATAGTTGGCCTACTACTGTTTTGGACAAATAAATTGATTCGTGAATTTATGAATGCAATATACTTGATATTTCTGATAGTTTTCATGGAGGCAGCTTTGATGCAATTTCACTATGGCTTGCGCTGATAACGTCACAAATTCATCTGTAGTATTATGTCGACATAATAACATCCTCTATGCTATGAACGTCGAGGTAACTACCCAACTCAGATCAATTTAGTCTCACTCTCACTCATCTTTAAAATATCATACAAAACATGAAAAATCAATGAATCAATTACAGATATTCAAGTAACATTAAACACGGAAAGTACAGAAAAAACGTGACCAATAATAAATATAAATAACTTTTCAAATGTGAGTAAAGTGATGACTAGAAAAGTGAATACCTCTTAAGGCCAATCTTATATCGATATGTTAAAATGCTCGATTTTGAAATAAATGTACTTACAATAAAAATGAAAACAAGTGTGTGAGAGGGAATATTGATTGCAATGAAGATTGGAGATTGGAATCTCTCAACTTCCCCCTGATCATTTCGAAAACTGAAAGACACCACGCGAATCCCCCATGCACCAAACATGAATGAACTCGGCATCGAACTTACGCATGTATGGAAAGTACGGTGCCTTGAGCATAGAGCTTGCAGGACGTACGTGTTAGTAACACAAAGCGAAAACAATTAATGATGACAAATCTGTTTTCGGAAGGTGTTCACATCGGCTACGAGTGATTCACGTCTACACGCCCGTGTCTGAACGCATTCCCTAAAGACCACCGTGCCAAAGGCGCTATGTCATTGGGAAAAATCATATCGGGGCTGCGGTTAATAAAGTTGGCGACCAATCATACTTATTTGTACTTTATTCTATCAATTATTAATTCAATCAAAGATCCAACCCATTGTTCATTGGTAATCTTTTTATTCGAATAATTAGCGCACTCTTCCCGTCAAACGAGGTCATTGAAATTCAGACGGTATCGTTGAATTGAAGACTCAATTAGCGTTTATACCTCAATAAATTAGTCTTGGTATGATATCACACTTTTTGAGTTCACTCACACTGTGCCACAGATTGTATCAAAGTCTACCTGACGACCAGATTCTTCATAGTGCTTAAATTCTGCTTCATATTGTGACTTTCCCTAGCTTTACTTTCATGAGGATGGGAGTGCTGCTGGTTTCTATATTACCTACATGGACCACTCTTTCTTAATGCATAACAATGATGTTTGGTCTCTGAAAAGCACAGCCTTTAACTCTCTCGGTACTATAAGAGCATGACACGTACAATCAATGGGGTTTCCCCAGCTTCGCTCTTTCCTACTAAAAAAAAAAACACACACCACAATCCTCGTCCGGGTTTTAGTGCTGATGATTAGCTGATGATTCTCCGTAATAAAGAATAACTGTTGCTAGATTGGGCAAGCACAGGGCACCTATTATCTAAAGGAACAAAAAAATGGAGAATGACCGACCATGCTTGTACTTATTTGAACCCACATGACCAGAGGTTTCCATATTATAATGTACGCGAATGCTCCGATGATAAATTGCGTCCAAAATGTTATCACCTGTCGCGCTGAGATGGGTTAGCGCGCGCCGGAGAGCAAAAAGCGCGTGAGAAAAAAAAAAAAAAAAAAAAACACGAAAAAACACCATCGGGTTACACCTCGCTAGGCCGCAGGAGGCCGCCATTTATCAGTGAAGCTACGTCGTCGTGCATAATGCATTGACGGCGGCTGGGTTGATGCTCGAGAAAAGACGGGTAGTACCACTCCTCTTCCTCCTCCCTCCCTGCCTGCCGCCTTGGGCCTTGGGCGCCTCCCTGGATAGCCGACAATGGGAGGCGGCTCAATAATGTGAAGGAAGGATATTAGGATGAAAGGGGTGAGGGTTGAAAAGAGTAAACTACAGTTCCCGCAAATCTTTCTATACGGATATACACAAGACCCCTAAGCTTCTTTAAAAAAAAAAAGTTTTTCTGTCGGATTTCCGATTTCTGAAGTCTTGTAAGAATATTGTAATTTAATCCATATAATTTTATGTTTTAAGGTGGGCTATCCACATAATTCTTCGTTGGTTTGTGTAGCATTTCATTGCCAACTACTATTCGTGTGTTTCGACCCCCAAAACATTTTCTGTAAGAAACTACCACTTCATCACAAATCAACTTTATATTATTTCGATGTTGTGTGCATTTTAAATATCAATACACGAACATCGGGCTGATAATGAATCCCCCTCCCCAATAAAAAAAAAAAGAAAAACAAAAGCCAAACAAGGCATTCGCGATTGATAGTGCTTCCTTAAGCAAGATATGAAGAAAGGTAACTATCAGGAGGAAGAACCATAACCAATGCAATATAATGGGGGGGGGGGGGGGCATTCCCTCCAAAATCGTCACCCGTTGCTTCGAGAAAGACGTTATGTCACATCGGAAAGTTTAACACGTGACTTTGAGGGATTTGTACAAGAGAACCTGAAGAAAATGAAATTACGAAATAAAGAGGACTGCCTAAAGTAGCAATGAGTGATGTAGGGAGGAGAGGAGGGGGGGGGGGGGGGAGGGGCAATTGCACTCTAAGATCGTCTCTTGATGCTTCATCAACGTTTGTCACATCGAATAGTTTTACATGTTTAACAATGAAATAGAGTTTAGCCCTGAAACGTGCGTTTGTAAGATATCTAGGATGCACTTTGAATGTTAAAATGTTAATGCGAGTATGCGTGCAGTATCCTCGGCATCAGTGAATCATTTCGAGACAAACTTAGAATTACTAATAAATACTATTTAGAAAATAGCAAAACTTTCGGTAACACCATGTGGTTGTATTCTTTCGGATAATTGGCCCACTTATGGGGTGACGAAAGGAAAGGAAAGTGAAAAAGAGAGGTGAATTGTTATATTTTATAACACTTACACAAGACTATCTTTAGCTTTAGTTTTCGGTGTTTTAAACCGAAAATAAATGGTATGGAATGGAGGTAGAAGAAGAGGGTGGGTGTTGATGAGAGTTGTGAACTAGTCACAAAGTAGTGATAAAGAGAGAAAAGTGTAGAAAAGTTATTGTCAGTTCTGCAACTAACTATATGTTTCTTTCAAAATCTGAAAGAGGGAGTATCAGTCTCGACGTTTCGGGCAGTGTGCTCTGTCCGTCACCCGGAGAATAACTCGAATTGTTTTGCTATCTCACTTAGATTCAGTCTGAATTCGAACAGCGGTCGTGAAAATATGTTTTAGGAAGTGAGGAGGAATGGATGAAGATGGACTACACGACGAAAAGTAAAAACAACAACAACAACAAACGCCACACCATCGCCACCTGCACCCACTATATATCACCACCATCATCACCTCCATCATGATTACCACAGCCACTACCCACTCACTACCACCATCGGCACCACCACCATCACCATTACCACCAGCATCATCACCTCCATCATGATTACCACAGCCACTACCCACTCACTACCACCATCGGCACCACCACCATCACCATTACCACCAGCATCATCACCTCCATCATGATTACCACAGCCACTACCCACTCACTACCACCATCGGCACCACCACCATCACCATTACCACCACCATCATCACCTCCATCATGATTACCACAGCCACTACCCACTCACTACCACCATCGGCACCACCACCATCACCACTAGCATCACCATCTCCACCACGACATACCACACCAAATGCATGCACACTCACCATCACCATCGGCACCACCACCCCTACTATCACCTCCACCACCACCATCATCAGCATCGCTACCACACCAAATACCCACCATCGGCACCACCACCACTTGTACCACCTCTACCACCACCACCACCACCACTGCCACCATCACTATAGCCATCACTATCATCATCATCATCATCATCATCATCATCATCATCATCATCATCATCATCAGGCATTGTTCATCCATTGTTGGATGAAGCCCTCCTCAATCAGCTTCCATTTGATTCTATTTGCTGTCATTCTGTTCCATGTTGCTGTGTTTGTGTATGATGATATTTCGTCTCTCCACCTTCTCTTTTGTCGACCCCTTCTTCGCTTGCCTGTTCTTGGTTGCCACTCTGTGAGTTTCTTGGTCCATCTGTTGTCTTGTGTTCTATATAAGTGTCCAGCCCATCTCCATTTCATTTCTTTTCTTTAATTTTTACTATAACATCTTTGACCTGCGTTTTCTCACGTATGTCAGTGTGCTTCACTTTGTCTAGTAATGTTAAATTAAGCATTCTTCTTTCCATAGCTCTTTATGTTGTTCTCAATTTATGTTCCATTTCTTTAGTTGTTGACCAGGTTTCTGCTCCATACGTCAATGTTGTTAAAATGCACTGGTCAAAATATCCTTCTCCTCATTGCAAGTGGTATTTTCACATCCGTTAAAAGTTCTCTGTACATATTAAAACATCTCCACCCTCCTTTAATCCTTGTCAATACTATGTCTTTTTCTCTTGTATTATCCTCCATTTTTAAGGTTTGGCCCAAGTACCTGTAACTGTTGACTTTCTCGAACTGGTGATGGTCTATTGTTATTTCCTCTGCTGTTTCAAAGTTAGTCATGAATTTTGTCTTTCCCATATGGATTTGCAAGCTAACCTTTTTGCTTTCTACGATCAGACTTTGCAACTGTTCTTCCATATCTTGCACAGAGGTTGTGATCAGTGCCACATCGTCTGCAAATCGTAGGTCAGTTAGTTTTTCTCTATCTATGTTGATTCCTTTTTGTTCAAGGTTGGACTTTGTAAACACGTCATGCAACGCTGCTGTGAAAATTTTGGGTGATAATGTGTCCCCCTGTCTGACACCTCTATTCATCTTCACTTCTTTTGAAATATCATTATCGATGTAGATTCTTGCAGTAACATCTGTGTATATGTGAATGTAACCTTCTTCAATTCCTATATTTCTTAGAGCATCAAACATGTCCTTATGTTCTATGGAGTCGAATGCTTTCTAAAAGTCTACGAAGCCTAGACAAAGCTTGAGCTGGTACTCATTGGACTTTTCAATGAGCTGATTGATTGATTGTAGATGATCTGTTATTGAGAAACCTCCTCTAAATCCTGCTTGCTCCCTAGGTTGATTCTGGTCTTATGTCATCTTGAGCCGGTTTTGAATTATTTTTGTGAATATTGTATAGGCATGAGATAGTAGGCTGATTGGCCGGTAGTTTTTTTATGTCTGCTTTTTCCTCTTTCTTGTGCAGAAGAATAATTTTTGCTACCTTCCATTTGGTTAGGATTTTCTTTTCCTGCAGTATCTGGCTGAACAGGTTTGTCAATTGTTTAATTGTATCCTCCCCGCCACATTTAATTACGTCACTTGTTACTTCATCAGGCCCTGGTGCTTTGTTTTCCTTCATTTGTTTTATTGCCTCTTCTACTTCTATTGGTAAAATTGTTGGTAATTCTGCTTCGTCTTTTCTGCTGCTTGTTCTCTCTCTATTGGGTTTTGTTGAACTGTATAACTCATGGTAAAACTCTGAACATATTTGTAGAACTTCTGATCTATCTGACGTCTTTGTACCATCTTTATGTTTGAGTTGGGTGCTTCTTGTTTTCTTGCTGTTTGATTTCAGTACAGTCTTTGGACCCTTCCCACTCTCTAGAATTGTTAGAATATGTTCTCTTTTCCTTTTCCTCAACCTTTGTCGACGTTTCTTTCTCACTGTCTTTTCTATTTCCGTGTATTCTATTTTTCAGCAGCTGATTTCAATTTCTTGAAGAAGGTGTTGGTCACCAGTAGTTTCTGTTCTACAGCAAACTCAATTAGCCTATCTCCTCGCTTGTTTCTTTTTCCTATTCCAAATTTCCCTAAGAAACATCACCACGTACCACCAAATCCATTACGACTACCACACCCAATACCCACCCACTCACCACCACCATCGGCACCACGTATCAACTCCACCACCACCACCACCACCACCACCACCACCACCACCACCACCACCACCACCACCACCACCACCACTACCACTACCACCACCACCACCACCGCCACCACTACCACCACCACCACCGCCACCGCCGCCGCCACCACCACCACCACCACCACCACCACCACCACCACCACCACCACCACCATCACCACCATCATCATCATTATGATAATGAAATGTAAATGAAACAATGAAACTGTAAACACAAAAAAGGATAAAAAAAGAAGCTCCTTCCACATCTTCAAAGTCCCCAAAATATTTGACGAGACTACCTCATTTAGCATTTTGGATATGTTATTGAAGCAGGAAGATGTAAGTGCATCACATATTCCTGATTAAAGAGTATAACCAAGGATGCTTGGTGTAAATTAAGGTGGAATTTGCAGTAGGCACACCATCGATACATAGGGTTGTATTCTGAAGTCCAAAACAGTCTACGCTAAACTAAGTCTAAGCTAAGTCAGTGTGTGTTCGTTTTCAGATCATCATCGTCATCAGGCATTGTTCAACCATTGTTGGATGAAGCCCTCCTCAATCAGTTTCCATTCACTTCTATTTGCTGTCATTCTGTCCCATGTTACTGTGTTTGTATATGTTGATATTTCGTCTCTTTTTCAGATACCACCCCATAATTTTTTATCTCTCCCATTGCTTTTTTTACATCCACTCCCTCATCCCATTTCGCTCGCTGGTTCAATCTCTTCAAGACTGAGCGAGTCCATTTCATGTAGGATAATATCTCATCTCTCAAACTATATGTTAGGTGACATTAACATGTTTCGTTACTTTCATTTATAAAAATATAATGATTTCTGCTACTTTACCATTAGATAATAACACCAAAGAGGTACGTGTGTCATATAACTTCAATCATTCATAGCCCCTTGGTAGAATGCAGACATTACCCCCTACTTTGCGAATGGTACATTCTGATCTAGTAAAGGTGAAAGGTCGATGAGAGGTAGGGTACGTTGTAAACAACATGGCAGCTTCCTGTGCAGTGTAAAGTCGATGTCCAAATCAAGGAAAAGGTTCGTGTTCTTGATGTACAACTGGAAGTGACTTAAACTTTTCGCATTATGTTGAAATATTCGAGGCTCCAATGAAAATGTTTAACATGCATGGGCATTACTATTATTATTTACGAAATATAATGCAAAACATGCAACAAAATGTTGACTGACCGGCGAACCCTTCTCCGTTGTCAGTATGTTGTTGCTGCTGCAGAAATTGTACCGGGTAAGGCACGCATAATAACCGGGCCGCACCGGGCTGGGCCAGGCCCAGGGCATTGGAGAGCGTTAATGCGGTACAGTTATGACTTATGTATTGTAAGAAAATACTTGTCAAATAAATTTGAGCTCCTCATGCATGTGGTGAAGTCTACAGTTAGATATGCACTAGATATCAAAGAATAATGTAAACAAAGTCAAATACTTAGATTTAATCCATAATGCTTTTATACATGTTTGTTTAATACACAATGTCAGAAAAGACAATTAATGCATTTTTAAATTTAATTGACAAGTTTCATATCACTGACTAAAGCATTATAAGAAACTTATGATAAACCAATGGGAAATGAGCAAAAGACTACAAACTATTGTGGCACTCGAAATGAACAATCCCAAATCCATATGCAATCAAGATTATTAATGCACAGCCATATCCTGGTACCAAGTGTTCAAAAGGAGATTTGAGGTGCATTCTCGAAGGGTCGTTTTTGCACAAAACTTCTCAAAGAATAGAAAATTACACAAATTTATATCATAGTTAAAAATAATGCTTCATGATTTTGGACAAAAAGAAGGAGATTCAACATGATACATTTCACCATATTTGAATATAATTAGAAAAGTAAGTCTAAATAATGAATGTAGAACGTTGTGTGTTGCTGTGTGGCATACTGCGACCAGCCCGCTCATGCAGTGCTGCGTAGCCCTGAGCTTTGGAGCAACGAAGTTGTGATTAGATCAGTAAATTTGAGCAATTCTGTTTGCTCAAAACTCACATTACATAGAATATATACCTGAATTGTCTCATGGCTGGTTTAAAGATGATTTTAATCTATGTTGTATTTTTTTTATTTTTGTATACGAACTTAAGTGGTTCAGAATTTCACGACACAACGGCAGCTGCGATGGTGAAGAGTTTATGCGCATGCACCAATTCTGATATATTCGTGTACATTTTTGAACAGCCAAGATGGCAGCCTTGACGGAACGTATTTGTTAGAAAGATATGTGAAGAGGAAATATGTAACTTTGCTCAAAATTTCGAACATTTTTATAGTGCAAGTATACATTCAATACATTTAGCTACTCATATGTGATAAATGTACTTGAAATGAGTAATTCATTCATGTGTACGGGTCGATTTATTAGTAGTCGGACCCGACATTCAAGGAAATTGGTGGCGAGCCCTCAGGACACCCGGGGCTACTGTGTGGCATGTGCTTGACCGATGGGATCTTGTCTCTAGTATAGTACGATAGCTAGGCCTATGTGCCTAACTATTATGTCACATAGGCCCATCATAATAGAGGCATGATCTATGCACATACTCAAAGCTAACATAACTGATGTACATGTACATGTACTGTAGTACTGTATTGCCTAAGCTCCTAAGACCAAATGAATTCACATTAGATTTAGAGAACGATTTAAGCAGATTTCATGGCGTATAAGCAAATAGGTGCAAATTATTTAGTCTGTACACCTAAAAAAGGTATAATAAATGCAAGCATTTTGCATATAGGGTGCTTAATTCATGCTACATGTACTTACATTGGTTATTTCATATTTTTTTAACCTGATTTTATTAGACCGTGGTCTAAACCATATCAACTATTATGAATTTACGCATTAATTATTGGATCGTTTTAAAGTGTATGGGTTAAATCAAGCCCACTTGCTTATTAAAATTTGCTTGAACCTTAGTCTGAGTCTAAAACATTTTTGTGAATGTAGCCTAATGGGTGTTATTAATTCCTGGCTGATGATAAAAGAAAAAAGATGCACCGGTATTGTAGAAGTCATAACTTTTTTTTTTAACCTATAGGGGTGTATCCTTTGATTTTTTTTCGTCCCAACTTTTTGCTACTCCTTTCTTCGTTATTAATGTATTTCATTTGTTTTTGTTATTGAACACTTATTTACATTCATTATGACTTTACAGGACTGAAATGCGTACATCAATCTTCTGATCTTGTATTCATCTTGAAAGTTGCGAGGTGGCACGCCCCGTATCTCAAACCGACCAATCATGGCTCTGCTCGACGACCCCGCCTTCATCATTGCCCACATCCGACATTCCTTCATCACGAGCGATGACACAGGGATGTGTGAGATGGCGATCATGAACGAGGAGATTGACTGGCCCCAAAAGAAGAAGGAGCTAGAGGAGAAGAGAAAGTCGGCCAATGCTCCATTTGACAGCTTTGATAACGACCAAGGTATTCACTGACTTCTCTTGAATAAGTACACATACCCATGGAAGCAAGGTCTAAAACAGTAGTGCCAATATAACCAATAGTTGCGAGCTTTCATTTTCCATGACCGACTTATGTTTTCTAGCATTTGTGTACATGTATGCGCCAACTCTGAACGATCATAACGTGCGTAATCACACAGCGGCAGTTTAGCTGTTTTCATGTCATGTTGACTGTGACTTAACTCTGGCTTGAACATCTTATATACAAACTCGATACAATCATTAGAGAAAAGAACGCACAATTCCTTTGATTAAATTTGTTCACCCTTACCAATGAGTACTGAAATGAACATGTATAAATGGTGACTTAAAACATAATCAGCGATTTTCTACACGACCTGCGAACATGCCCTTGTGAAAAACATGTGAGAGCATTGTGACAACTCTA
The DNA here is from genome assembly GCA_963669155.1 of Arbacia lixula. Classification (NCBI taxonomy): domain Eukaryota; kingdom Metazoa; phylum Echinodermata; class Echinoidea; order Arbacioida; family Arbaciidae; genus Arbacia; species Arbacia lixula. The sequence goes on from OZ022588.1 coordinate 23,558,001, forward strand.
TGCTCCGGTGCTTTGTAGTCACACTTGTTCGATGCAAAAACACAAAAGCTCGCTTTTTTTGCTATTGATTCGCAATAGCAAGACATAGGAGGGAACAATCAAAGAAGACAGAAAAGTCTTGAACATTACCCACATTGACCCAAATGACAGGACAGTATAAAGGAGAGCCATCAAGGAAATAAACTGTCCAACCCCACAAAGTGTGAAAAGCAGACTTCAGACATTGATGATGATGACCAAGAGTATGCACTAAAATTTGCATGTACTCTTGTTTCAATACTCTACACACACAAATGACAAAAACAAACATTGTGAGCTGCTATGTTATGCACATGTAAATGTAGCTAGCAATTGCACCATCCGTGGTATGTACCTTTAGCCATATTCATGAAACTAAAGCCCTTTTCTCACTTTCTTAACCCTGGACTTTCCCTAACCCCGGACTATCCTTAGCCACTTTTCTCACTGGCAATTTTAGTCCTGGACTATCGACGAAAGCGGGGCTAAGAAAAATCACTCCTGTTCTCACTTGCTTTCGTTAACCCCAGACTTTCTAGGTAATGAATATTCATGATTCTCTATGCTCGTAGTACATGTACCCGGCCGTACGTAATAACATTACGTTCACCGGCGTACTGTGTATATATACGGAATAGGATATCATACGTGTAATACGTCTAGCTCAGGTCGGTGGTCTAGCTACGTGTACGTATAAATACTAGCAATTTTCGAGGCCTCTGTTACCGTTTCAACATCTACCAGGGATGTAGCATCAACTGAACTTATTTTACGCGTATTTATCTGCTAAAACTCAATCCTGAAAAAGCTACAAAATTCATCCGACCCTCATCAATTATCAATTGCTCAAAAATTTTCCAATGATTTGTTCTTTGTTTACTAAAAAGTCTGCTAATCCTGCTAGAAAAGGCCATACTTCCGAAAGTTTGGTTTATAATGTATGGCGTGAGTTCAGTCATTTACTCGCAACCACGTTGCAGAATAAATATTCATGACTACCTTGCTGCGTATTGGTTGCAGTACGATCTGTTTTCGTCGCCTTCCTTAACCTTGGATTATTTTTTTTGTGTTCTCACTGGCTTTCTTAGCCCCGCAATTGCGGGGCCAGATAGTCCCGGACTATTGGTGGGGCTAGCCCACTTCCCAAAAAGACAGTGAGAACAGAAACAGGGCCAAGCTTAACCACGGGCTAAAGGGGGAGCCTTAGCACCGCAATTGCCGGGGCTAAGCAAAATTTTTGACAATGAGAAAAGAGCTCTTATTAGCCTAGTTAGTTACTAAGAATGCATGTAGCTGAATGCACTTTAGCCACTTACTAGGAATATGGCCCCTGTACATCATCAAGTACACTCTGCTAGCTAGTGCTCGAGCATTTACAGCACTGGCAAAGTTGTTGAGACGCATATATGGCAAAGTATGAGCTGTCAACACTACAGCTCAATGGAATTGGCATAGGGAAAAGGGAAAGGGAAGAAAGGGAAGGAGCCGCAGTTTTAAACCGCAGTATATTTTGTCCTGTTCAGCATGCTTTTTAGGCTAAAGCATCTTGTTTCATGCTGAACTGGACAAAATATACCACGGTTTAAAACTGCGGCTCCTTCCCCTTCTTCCCTTTCCCTTTCCCTATGCCAATTCCTTTGAGCTGGAGTGTATAGACTGATGCATGGCAGTATTACATGGCCAAAAGAGTCAAATGGCACCTTACTTTTGTTACCAGCTATAAGTTAAATCATTCATTTGAGCTGATGATTATTGTATTAAAGGTAAAACTGTATCCTCCATGCAATCGTCAGTATTTTTATGGTTTTTATCCTGCATGACATTCATTGTGCAGTACACACTCAACAATGTAAAGGAGCATAAACACTCGATATTAATAGAGTGATTGTTGATTAATACAAATCCCATATATGAATATCATTGCACAAGCTTTGGCAGCAGTAGAGCTGATCACGCGACATATACTCGACATATGAACTAACAATAATTTCTAGGAATCTCTATTGAAAAATGTTATGTGTGTCATTCAGCCCAATGTACTATGATGATGCTCAAGGTGTTTCCTTCTTAGGAATCATGAATTCAAATAAGCATGAGAATGGAAGCCTTGGGTATTGGTTCCTAAGTATCATTATCATAAGCCAAGCAGAAGCCTGGTCGATAGAGTCGGTGCCTGGCAAGCAGTAGATTCAGATTCACGTTCCTGCATGGTCTTCTTTTTCTCTGCTAATTTTTTAGCAGATCGATTAGTAAGTTTTAGTACTTCAGAGAGTAACAGCAAAGCAGATTATATCAATAAAATTAAACATGAACTTGAACTGAACATGATATAATCGTGCTGGTGAACTGTGTAATGGTGGTGTCACACCTTGGCGTTTTAGAGAGCGTATGCCCGACATATCAAAATTTCTCTAAAACGTCGGCATACGCTAAACTTTGAATTTTTTTTCAACTCTGGGCGTATACTTAGCGTATTCATAACGAGTTGGACGTATACATAACGTATTAGTAACTTATATCGAACGCTTCATTAACTTAGAAGTAACGTATTCCAACGAATGCTTAGCGTATTGCTGGGGTACACAACTTATGCCCTACGATAGCCTAACTTACGCATAGCGCGCGGCAGCATATCGCTGACGAACACATGTCGTAGCCTATAAAAAGGCTGCCGCTCAACTATTCAAATCATAACCGCACGATACATCACCGTATCAACACCACCGCCATGCGGAAGAAAACTAATACGCCATTATACGGTAGCTGTAAGTTATAAACACGTTCAGTAAGTTTTGTGGTCGTCCGGAGCACGTCTTCATACGTCAATATACGTTGGAGTTAAGTTACACATACGTTCAAAGCTTGTTACTCATAGGTTAGAAGTAAGTTTTAGGGTACGCTGGACATTATCTCGACGTACATCGACTTATGAGTAACTTACGAGTAACGTGTGTCAACGTGTATCAACGATTGCGTAACTTGCCTACAACTTATGGCCCGCGTATGAGGGACGTATGAGCCATACGCTGGCATACGTCGAAAAATTTTGTGCTTGCACAAAAATTTTTGACGACCTCGCTGTATGACGACGTATACCAGCGTGTTTTAGCGTACTCTTAACGTATGCAAAACTTACCCGTAACGTATTCAACGTATGCCAGCGTATTCGCCAAATTCCTCATACGTCGTGCATACGCTGTCTTAAACGCCAAGGTGTGACAGCGCCTTAAGAATAACCAAGTATGTGGGCTGTGGCTAGCATTGAGTTCATGTTTATTTATACATGGATGAACAACATGCTCAAACTTTTTTTTAGCCAGTAAAGACACATTTTTGAACAAACATTACAAAATGGCACATTCAAATTGTCTCTTTCTGTGCTAGCATGCTGTATAGTAGACTAACCTCCTTTGTGAGAACATGTATCTTTTCCCTCAATGATGTCAAAGAGAAGAAAATGCTCTAAAATGTAATCAGTTTTGGGCAGATTGCCTAAATCTTCATATCCATTGCTGGCTTGGCACATAGCGACGCTGAAAATCTGCATAAATGAGGATTTTTGCCAGCTGCTTCATTTTATGGTATTCGGGCAAGTCTTGTAGTGCTATTACAACATGAATTTCCATCTAGGATTATTGAAATATTGCAGAAAGTGTTGATCATCATTATACATAATATCATTTAAGGGATAGTTCAACCTGAAAGTATTTTGGTCTCAATAAAAGGAGACACATGAATGAAACATATTATTGAAGGTTTCACGAAAATTGGTCAAAGGAAAAGAAAGTAATTTGATTTTAAAGTTTTGATTTTGTGACGTCACATGGGAGGTGCTCACCCATATGTTGTGTATAATTTTTTGGAAAAATGTCAATTTTCTCAAAAAAATATTTACCATTTTACCTGTGTGTTTAATATGTCATTAGACACATGTTTTTACACACATATCATTCTGAAAAGAATGTTTTCCTTCATCAAAGAACAAAAAAAAGGCAATTTATGGAAAAAGTAGTACACAACATATATGGGAAGTCACCTCGCATGTGACATCACAAAATCAAAATTTTTAAGTCAAACAACTTTCTTATCATTTGACCAATTTTCATCAAACCTTCACTAATATGCTTCTTTCATGTTTCTGCTTTCATTGAATCAACTTATCTTCAGGGTAAACTATCCCTTTTAAGGATTCTTTTAGATTGCCTTAATATCTTTCCTGCTTTGCCAATACGACTTTAAATAGATATAATTTACAAAATCACCTCATTCACATACACTACAGCTCAAAGGAATTGGCATAGGGAAAGGGAAAGGGAAGAAAGGGAATGAGCCACAGTTTTAAACCGCGGTATATTTTTTCCAGTTCAGCATGAAACACGATGCTTTAGCCTAAAATGCATCATGTTTCATGCTGAACTGGACAAAATATACCGCGGTTTAAAACAGCGGCTCCTTCCCTTTCTTCCCTTTCCCTTTCCCTATGCCAATTCCTTTGAGCTGGAGTGTATGTACATCACAGATTTTACTACAACCTCTATAGGCAATGTATATTTGTATACTACATGATTGCCTTAGGAATAGTACACTGGAATCACATAATCAGATTTTAACCATGGGCTAAACATGGGCTAAACCTTAGCAATTAGCATGAATTTAGCAACCTATGCAAACGTGCACATTCATTGTTGGACCTTCTTGAAATGTGCACCCTAAATCAAGTGTGCTTGTGTGCTTAATCCGGGGACTAAATCAGAAATTCTTTTGTGACTTTGTGCCATAGTGGATGCAGTTTACCATGACACCAAGAACTAAATGTATGTGTAGAGTTTTATTACTGAAATCCGAGTGAGCCACTAGCATGAGTGAGGTAACTGAAGTATTTTTTAAAGTATTGTGTGTTAAATCATACTTTTTGGTCATTAATCTAAGTTTTTTCCCCATATTTCTTAGTATGCATTGTTTAAAAAAATAAAAATCAGATCGGCAGATAGGTACCATTATTCACCATCCTGTATTTAGTATCCAATCCTGAGGTACAGTCAAACCTGTCTTAGGGGCCACCTGTCTATAGCAGCCAACCTATCTATAGTGGCCACTAAAATGATTCCCCTGGAGAGAGATCATGTGTTAAAGAACCTGTCCATAGCAGCAACCTGCCTATAAAGGCCACAATTCTTGTTTCCCTTGGGTAGCCACTATAGACAGGTTTCACTGTATATGTTTATTTTGAGTGTGGACAATTACTAGAAAGGTAAAAGTAAGATTTTAGATCTATTCAAGGAGCTCTAGTTAGTACTTGCTATGTCAAAGAACATGCATTTCTAATCCCAAGTATTTAAATTTAAAGTGTTTATTTGCCAAAGAGATCAATGGCATGACACATCTTGTTTTATAACAATGTACACATTTTCTTGAAAAACAATGTTTTGAGGATCTTGATATGTTGTTGTTGCTGTAAGACAATTTTTCACATGCTTTGTAAGATCTGTTACCAAACTATACAGTGTGACATTTTCTCTACACTGGAATAGTGATTCATGGCTTTATCAGAAACACATGTTTATGTCAGATATTAAAACAAAAATAAAACATGTTTCTTGTTTTGTTAGATAGAGCGAGACAAACGATAGTAACAAAAAAGCAGAATGAATTGTTTCTTTTTTTTGCTGCCTTTCCCCAGGAAATGTAGTTCAGTCATGGAACTGTCAACCGCAGTAATTTCTTGCGACAATTTTGGAGTAGGAGTGCTTTGTTTTTTGCTGAGCCGAGTGAGAATTAGAGACACGCGTGGCTGTCGTGGTTACCCACGATAATTTGATGATCCTGGGTGTCGAACTGTATTAAGGGCTTTAACTGGGTCAAATTGATTGCAACGCTTCACATTTACTGATGGTTTTCCCTCGACGTTTGCAGCAATCGGAAGGAGTTCAGTGATAGATGTTATTTTTGCCTCTCATTGTTGCGCAGTTTGAGATCATTGAAGTTTTCACATCTTTTCTCATTTAGAATGCCGTGCAAGTGATTGTCAATGCAAAGGAAGAGAAACTGGAGAAACTGACAGTTTCACTTGACGTTTGCTGGCATAGGGAGCAGTTCAGGGGTAGTACTTTTTTTGTCTGTTGATTTTACATGTTTTGAGATTGTTGAGCTTTGAAGGTGTAATGTATTTTCTTAAATTTAAATACTGCACAAGTGATAAATCAATGCAAAGGAATAGAAACTGATTGTTTTTACTCCAAATTTGCTGGATAGGGGAGCTTTTGAGAAATTTATTTTTTATTTTTTATCTTGTTGTTGCACTTTTTTAGATGATTGATTGTACATCTTTTCACATTTAGGTGAAAAGGAAAAGGAAAAAGAAATTGGTGGTTTTTGCTTGACGTTTGCTGCAGTAGAGAGCAGTTTAGGGATAGGTTTTATTTGTGTCTCTCATTGTTGCACATTTTTAAATCATTGAGTTTTGAAGGTTTATATATCCGTTCTTATTTTGAATGCTGTGTAAATTATTGTCAACAAAAAGGGAAAGAAATAAATCTAACTTTTCTTCTTTTGGTAACTATTTCATACTTTTTGAGGTCTAGTGGCGTTACGTCACTTTTACAACTTAAACCAGGTGATAGACAAAAACAAAAAAAGCACACTGGCAATCAGTTTGCTGCATCCAATTGAGTTTGTTTCTGAAGTCAGTGTGATACCATTTTATATTTACCCATGATGTGGCTTTTCTTGCTCTAGCATTTCTTTCATAATAGTGGTATCATCTGGCCCAAATTAACAAAAAAGTACTTTCTCACATAGTCTTACATACCAGTTTTTGAGGTAAATAGATGAAAACCTGATTATGCAAGGCAACATCAGGAGCTGGAGACTTCCTTGTATCGGCTTAAAGCCTGTCCCACGGACTCTCAAAGCTCTACATTGTGAATTTAATTCAATACTGGTGTCTAATGTATTCAGGGTAAAGCCTCTGGTACTTTTTTTGCTCAACTATCTGATTGCTGTACTGCCACTTTACGTTGGCTATTTTTTCATCAATAGTAAAATAAAATGGGTTTACATAAAAGTGAACAGTACATAGATATACTGTGTGTTGGGAGTTTGTTTCTTTTTTTGGTGGCCATACGCCGTACCTAAATGATGTTTTAAGTGGCCAACAGAAGTCTTTGGTGGTTCTGGGCCTCGGGGGCCAACTCTAAATTAATATCTTAGAAGATGTTTTGTGGTGCGTACATCTCGTCAATGGGAAGACACATTAAATTGAAAAGGACAAGCAATGTTATTAAACTAATGACCCTGTCTTTATGATGCAGTCCAATTAATTCTAAGGGCATTCACGGTGGCATAATGTGTTTTATCTACCCGTAATGGAGTGGACTTTTTAATTCTGTCCCCCCTCCCCTCCCCCTCCTCTTGTTTCTTTTGTGGCTGGTTGGAGAGAAATGCGGGACACGTTCCGCTCCTCCACGCCGACACGGCAGTGTGATTGGTGGCCATCGCTGAAATAATGAGGGCTGTAAATCAAATCAGGGAGGGGGGAGGAGCAGGGGGAGAGGGGTAATTATTGGGCTAAATGCGCAGGGATGTAGGTACACGAGACCCTGACTTGGACTGACAAATGGCTTGATGGATTTTGATCTGATCCTTTCAGACCCCCTCTCTCTCCTTCTCTTTCTCCTCCTGTCTTGTTCACATACAATGAGAGTCTCCCCACTGGGGGTATGGATTGAGTTGTTGTATAACTAGATGTAACAAGCACTTGTGTATAGAGTGGTGCGGCTGTTACAAACTGTCCTTCTGAAGAGACAGGCGTGATGCAAGGATACGTGTGTTACTTTAACAGAAGTAATAGCTACCATCTACGGGACATGCACAATTCACCTTTAACCATTTCAGTTTCATAGCTTCATTAAATGTGTAATACCTCAATAGGTTTTACGTATAATATTAAGCGGGTTTAAAGGTCATGGAACCGTTGAACATCTTTATTTCAATAAGCATCAGCAAAGACTGAGAAGCAAAATACTAGGAGCTGGTATCAGTTTAGGAAAGAAGTAATTTTGCATTAGAACTAAAGAAAAATATTTGAAAGATCCTCAAAAATATGATAAGAGATGACATGTACACGGATCTGTCAGTTTGTAGATTTCTGAAGAAAAAAAAATAGTGTCAAAGCCTCTTGACATTAACTGTTTATAAAGCTTTATATACATGTATAGGTGTATACTTTTGTAATTAAATGTATGCATTTCTACAATATACAATAAGTTGTCAGACTGTACATACATCATCTTGTGTTTTGTAGGTAGATGAGGAGGAGGAAAAACTCAAATATTGGAGCTGGATTGAGCTGTGTATGCAGTCACATGCATGAACATTCTCTCAAGAATCATACATTGCACCTCAGAAGGTTAGGCATCCCATCACAAGCCACTTCAATTTAAGGACAGTTATAGTCATGGTTCCATACTAGCTCTGGCACCTCAATTTCGATAGTTACCACTACATGAACTCAATAAAACAGCTATGTGTTCATTAAATGTACAGGTAGCAGGACATTGTGAACCTCTTCTAATTTGATTTATATCAGTTTGCAACATGATAAAAGGATATATTTCCTCTCAAAATCTAGCGATTGCTATAATTTTGCTTAAAGTTAGTTTCCAGTTATTTTGTTGGGAGGGAAGTTCTGATACAGTATTATCTTCCATTTTCTGTGATCTTTACAAAATTTTAGAGTTTTTTTGGCCTGCAAAAGGGATACCCTGTCTTTAAATTAGATGTGGTTCTGGTATTAGTCGTGTTTGTGGAAACTGGGCCTTGGAGCAAATGCTCCCTCCCACTACTAGGAGTGTTAATCAAGGATCAAATCTCTATCACCAATGAGCTCTGGCGAAACGTGTCACAGCCCAAGCATCAAGCACAAACATTTGTTTGCGCTACTGTGTAATTGGATTTGTTTTGGGGCCGTGGTGGCGATGGCGGGAGCAGGCAGGGTGCGGCATTATTGCGACCTGGCCGATTGTTTGAACTTGAACCTAATAGATCTAGTTCCATTTGATATTGATTCTTCCCTCTCTTTCTTCATCTCCTCTTTCCCTCTCCGTGCCCTGATCCTTCCTCCTCCCTTGGCGGAGTGAGAAGCCTTGCCTGAGGGCGGGATGAATCCCACCGCGTCCGACGTGGCGTGAGCTGGGATGGATTGGGATGAGAGGAGGGGGAGGGGGGGGGGTTGTATCTGTTATAAATGTGACTCACTATTATAAGATATTGCACACAAAAATTGGATCAGTTAGAGGGGGGATAAACACTGAATGGATGGAATGAAGGCAGTATGTATTTTGATTGGAGTAAGTGGAGGAAAAAATGTGGAAACAAAAAATTGGAGGAAAAAACAGATGAATGAATGAATGCAAAATGAGGAGAGGAATGAATTGAAAACATAGACTAAGCAGATGAATCAACGAAGAAGGAATCTGAGACTAAACATGTTAAAATGTTAAATGAGTAGTCATCCACCAGAAATTGGAAGGAATGGAATTGTTCCACTCGCTTTACATCTACCATAGATAGTAAGGTCATTGGCTTGCCGTTCGCTGTCAACGATCTCATCTGCCCTGTCATTGTGAGGGAGTGTTTTTTTATGCCAGTTACTTACATACATGGTACATACATACAGTCAGATGATGTACGTGATCAGTACTGTTAATACCTGCATAGCATTCCACGTTCATGACCCCTTTTCTGCATTGACTCTAGACTTTTGCCTGTATTCACAAACTTAGACCGCAAACTAAACATAAATTAAATTTATAGGATGCAAAATAAATCATCTGATATTTCCCCCACGGAATCACAGCAGTGGGTGATTCAATTATTTGCTGTTTTTTATTATGTGGATAAACTCAATTACCATAGTGATTCCAAGGACAAAATCAACGATATTGAATCAATAATAATGTTTTATGTTGTTTTATTGGACATCCCATGAAGTTAAACCAGGTTTTGTAGGTATTCACAATAATTATTGTGAATATGGACCATAGTAACAATTTTGCCATAAAAATAGGACTTTCAGGAAGTGCCCTCTCAAAAAATGTTGGGAGTACTATCATTTTGGATATGAAGCATCAAAGTTAGTGTGAGCTAGTTTAAAAGCATCTATTTTTTTTTGTTTAGCTATGCGAAAGTAATGGTCGTCCCGTCATACTAGTGTTTGACATAAATGTATCACTGAGTAGTGACATCCACGTTGTTCTTTACCAAGATCTGTGATTAGCATTCTACATACCTGGGGCCATATTCATAAAACCTTGCTGACCTACATTTGCAGTAATCATCTAGGTTAGTAAGGTTTCATGAATATGGCCCCTGAACCATACAAACTACTGTGTACGCCATATATCTCGCATGGTTTTTATTTTCGCGAATATCGTGAGTCGGATGATATTCGTGAATTTAACAACAAGCAAAAACTTGAATACGACGTGCACGATCACATATACTACAAGTACTTGTACTCCACGATCGTGAATTTAACCACTAGCGAAATTGTCGAGAAGTCCTGATTTGCAAAAAATTAGAGTCCCGAAATATATGGCGCATACAGTAGTAGCTTGCAAGTGCAAACCCCATGAAAGTTGGCACAAGAGCATTTCACGAAGTCTCTGCATTACCTCGTTTATGTTCACTCACAGGGTACGATGATGTAGACATCTACGGAGAATCATACGAGATTGAGTCGAGCTTTGACTACAGCTTCCGGCACAGGTCCAACACCGCTTTCCGACTGGAGAAGCTGCGGCAGGAGCGCATCGCTCAGACGCAATGCAAGAGAATACAATGGAAGGATGGCGCTACTGACTTCCCAGGTAAGCAAGATGTGGTAGTTTATAATTAAGTAACCATGGTTACAACAAATGTGGTTGTGATTCAACATGGGGCTCTGTACATGTAGAACATGTACTCTATGTGTACTAAGCAGCATTAATGAATGAAAAAGAACAACATAGCGACTCTTCGATATGAAAAGTTTTTGAGGGGACTCAACGCCATTGCAATGGTATTTATTATTAAAGTTGATATTCATAGAAAATACAAAAATATAGCAAACCATATATCAATGGAAAGCTGAAAGTATGTAGAAGTCAAATGTATTCATTATTGCGCTTATAAAATAACACAAAAGAAATAAAAACGGTTTTTGTAACGCATCTCGTAATGCTACGAACCCTGCCGTTTGCCGTCCGCGAAAAGAGCGATTTTTGGTGACGTAAGGTGAATGGGCACTTAAGCCATCTCCAGCCGCTACATTACGTGTTTTATACGTATAGCTCTACTATATCGTCCTGACTAAATGTACCATTTAAGGCTATTTTTCACTGTCTTTTAGATTTTTCTTGTTAGTAACATTTGAGTAAGTCTTGCACAAATCTAAGAAAAATAATCTCAGCAATAATAAAGTAAGAAAAATGAAAATATTCTGACCTTTATCGGGAGGTTTTACATTGAAATACAAAGTCGAGTCTACTGAATTTAATACGAGCTGTCGTTCGGAAAAGTTAGTTTTCTTGCACCTGTACGTTTTGTAGAGGTTATGCCATCTAACGACCTTTCAATTAAGGCTTACAGATATCTCAAATAATGTTAATAGAAGACTTGAGATAATATAATCTAGATATCAAACACTCTATAGACCCATTTATATTTTTCTCGAAAGATTTGTTGACGTTAATTCAACGTCATACATACTGCAGTACGATTTTGCACGCGCGCGTACGTCATTATAGCCCATGCATATCGCGACTGCATATTTTTGTTCGGTATAGCCTTACTGGTGCATTCGCATTCCATGATTACAATGCATGCTCGCGATCGCACACGTACACATGTATGGGTATTGCGCATTTTCCTTTCATCAAGTAAAAGGGAAAGACAATACTGACAACAACTTTTGCATGTATGCACATTGTGTACTATACTTGTGGTCTCTTATTGCGCGAAATATAAACTGGTTTGTCAACATGAACGGTATCATAGTACATGTACATGTACATGTCTGCATCGTAGTTTTAATCTTATACAATTTCATCAGGATTGTTGACAGAACAATCGAGTCCTGTTCTTTTTTCTGTTTCGTCCCGGCCAACCGGTAGCTAGCTCGACTTTAGCGCTACTGCTACGGCTACGCTGAGCTACTGCACGGATCGGGCCCACGGTTATTGCAAACTCGCGCACTAAGTTTTGGAAAAAAAATAAATACCCTCTAGTCTAAATCATTTCAACTACATACCAATTTTCGGTGCTGTTTGGATCAAGCCTGGCATGATCCTGGTTGCCCCTTGGCCTAGCATCCGCGTAGTTTTCCATTTGTAGATCGAGATCGACATCTTCTTGAACTTTTGAAGTTCAGGTTCTGGTTCATGCCGGTAAGCAATCTGTACAGCGTCCGTAATTTTACGAACACCATTCGTACTCGCAGCTTGAGCCTGAGGAGCGTTTGATTCATCATCAAAATCTCCCACTTCACCTTCATCGATTTCACTATCTGGTTCACTACTAGAGCTAATACTCTCGTCTTCAAGTTCTTCTTCAAAATTGTCGATTTCAAAATCTAAATCGAGGTCAAACTCATCCATTGTTGAAGTCTAAAAAATAGTTCAGTTCGCGAAACGTAATTTGCTGTTCGGTACGTACACGAAAGCTGCCCGTGACCGATTGTCAAATGAAATCATGGACATTCAGTTACGTCATGCATGTGGCCTATTTTACGGGATGTAAATTGGGCAGATTTCGAGAGGGAATTTGAGTAGTTTTTGTTTGGATATTTCTGCGCTCCTGGTTTGTTTTAAAGTTTGCGATTAGCCTTATAATGATCATCAAGTCATAAACTTTACAATTATATCAAATTCAACCATATTTAAAAGCAATGAATATCAACTTTAAAACACTGTCAAAACTATTAGTTTGACATGGCTTTCTTGAAAATAGAACAATAGTTTGATATTCAACCAAATTAGCCAAACACACATATAGTTACACTACCGGTAGTTACATTCTTATGAATGCTGTTAACTTAAAATTTGAAAGGGAGGTAGCCTTGGTGTAAGCTTGATGTTACTCGCATAGTTACAGACATGTGGCCTCGAAAAGTTTAACTTAACATGAAGTTTAAAACCAGAAGCCCAGCAGTATATAAGGTACATAGCACAGCTCGTTTTTCATTTTCATTCTTGCTTGCATTGCTGCGGGTATCTCTTCTCAAAACTCTTGTTGTAGGGCTTTGAACCAGGAAAGTTCAAGAAAATCTAATTTTTTTGTATACCTGATAGAGTTAATTTATAAACATGGTGTCAAATTCGTTGTCTTAAATGCAACGGAGGCAAGCTTTTTGACCAGAGTACACAAAAGGAATCACTGAGCAAGTTTTGTCACCAAACTGGTTTCCCTGATTCTCTTCTTAAGTTTCTAAGAAGATTTCAATGTATTTGTCTCTTTTATTTTTAACAAAATACTTATTTTGTAAAAACTTCTTTTTTACCTCTCAGAATATTTTTGGTGCTTTGTGAAGGTTTGCATCTCTGTAAATTATGTTAATGCGTTTGAGTCCTTTGATGAACATGTAGTTAACTTTGAATAAATGTTTTTTTTTATCACTTGAACTGTGTTAAAAAATCTAGGTTATCCGTCAGATCCATGCACTTCACTTCCAACCTGTTTTTGTTTGTGATTAAGCGTTAAAAATATCTTGTGATGCCAAAGCTGGTGGAAGTCACTCAAAGTTTCAATTATGAAAATTTCTTGTGACAACATTTGTAGAAAGTCAAAGAAAATGTGTATTATGAAGACAAACTGGAAGGTATTAAAACGGTTCTTTCTGAGCTAAATGGGAAAGGTTAAACATGGCAGAAGGGTGCGAGAGAAGGAAGAGAGCTGAAGACCGACTGCGGCATAGGATGTTGTTGTGGTCACATGACTTGGCATTGACTTCCGAACGTCTTCACCAAATCTCCCTGGGCGCGCATCCCATCATGCAAGTAGGCCAGGGCTTGTCGCTCTGATTTGTCGTTATTTCAGAATTTGATCCAACGTGACGTCAGCCCTAGCTGTAAACTCGAGCCACGTGTGACTGTAAAAGCTGACTCATTTTTCTCATTTTTTTCACTTCTCGGTCACAATGATGCGCTGAGCACAATATCACATTGATATTTTGTGGTTATAAGTGCATTACAGATTGTACATATGGATGTAAGTTTCCATGAAAAATCATATATTGTACATGAAGTAAACTATGTTCTTGCTGATCGCAGATTGAATTATGTTGAAATGATCATAAATGATTCAAATCACATTGACAGTTTGGTCTTTTATTTCAAAAATGTTTTTGAAATTCCTGCAACATCCACTAAAATCCTTCTTTCTAAGTTTGTCAACTTTACTTTTGACTCTTAAATATACCTTTTGTGTATAATATTTCTTAAAGAAAAGAGCTTTACACCAGTCAGAAGTTACCAATTTATGTAGAATTTCATGTTGATGTACAGTGTACATGTACATCAATACATGAATACAAACAATTGCCAAGGTAGCAGAATAAAATGTCATGAATTATGATGATGTGACCAACTCCCTCAAGAGCTTTCTAAACTGAGAGTGAGTTAATTGGCCCTTCCAAAACCTAGCAAAACATTGCTATATCTTGAAAGAGATTTTTATGTGAAAGCCAGAATATAATCTACATAAGTTCACTCTAAACAGCTCTGTAACTTGAATGCCGCAGTCAAACTGAAATCCAGTCATTCAAATTGTAGACCTGGGACTTGCATAAAACTTCCCATTAATGGTAACTATCATGGTACTAATGCTCAACAGTGAATCAAATTCAAGGTTTCCATAGAAGTTACCATTGGTAGCAAAGATTCCATCAATATTTCATGCAACAGTGCCCAAGACATTGAAGTTACTGTACCCTATGATTTGATGTTGACATGTCTGCACTTTTTCAACTCAAAAGTGAATAAATGTTTGTTTTTAGTGCTGATACTTGCATTGGTGTATTGTAGAGGTTGCATCTCCCACATGTAAGTGCAGTAGTTGAGTTCAGAGCTGTCATTTACATAGTAGAAGTCATGGAATGTAGGCCAGCCAATCTTCCCAAGTTATCTTCAAGTGTAAAGTGTTTACCTCTCGTTACACTTTTTGTAATGAAGGAGCTGACCTGATGTAAACTTCTCCTACGATCCAAACCGCACCTTGCCTAGAAATGCCTAACAAGTCCAAACGCAAGCCAAGCATTAACCTCCCGTAAACATCACTGCCTCCCGGTAAGGCTTGACTTGACACGGCTTCTGGGGATTTGATGCGGTCACGTGAGCCGCGGAACTGACGACTGGTAGAAAGCTAAATATTGTGTTAGCGATATCTGACTTGTCATATCCCATATTGTTCTGATTGCGTGCCTGGCAATTCTCCGCATTACGCATCAACCCCCTTTCAGCCAACTTCCCCTCGGAATGACGGGCCGACAGAAACCGGTCGTGCTCTGGCACAGCAGAGGAAGCATACGGGATAAGGCCAGTGGGTGATTAGGCAGATAAAGGACCAACATGACAGAGCAGGCCCGATGCCTCTCCCCGCAAAACCTGACATTAATTACCCCCTCCTCGACACGAGGCTGCGTAGACTTGGACTCGTAAAGAGAGCGAGGGAGGGGAGAGTGAGAGAGAGCTTGACGTTACCGTCCGAGACAAAAGATGGCTCCCAGTCAGAATGTATGGGAAGCCAGTTGAGAAATGAATCATAAAAAAGAGAGGCATATCATTAGTGGTAATTATGAGCATGTGCGGCTTGCCATAAGTCATTGACTGGAGGAATGAGGGGGAACAGTGCTGACAGCCCGCTACATATACACTATGCTCAGGACTTAAAGGGCATGTGTCAGGACATGCTTACGGAGGCTATTAAAGGTCCTGCTATGAGCTACTTTATATAATCACGACTATGGCCAAGCAAAATTAATGGTGAATGCACATCAAAAACACAGTTGAGAGAAGGGGAGTCATTTCAAAATGGTCATACACATGTGCATGTATGTAGTTATTTTTAAAGGGGTTCTTTTCCTTTCCTTTCATAACGATTTGATGCTGCTAAGCATTGTGGCGCACTGTTTTAAAGAAAACAAATTACAATATGTTGAGCATGAAGGTTGTGGGGTGCCTTTAAGTCCTTTAAGGAGACACAAAAGCCCCCTGGTAGTGGCTGGTTGACAGGGTGTGTGATGAGCCCCTCTTAAGAGATTAATGATGGTAGAATGGGGAGGGCGGACAGGCTACATGTACATCAGAAGGGCATAAGGCCTCCCTTCCTCCCCTCCCCTCCCCTCCCCTCCCCTCCGCGGACTGCTGATCGCTGAAAGACCCCCTATTCCCATCCTCAACAGGAGGCTCTCTCTGGCTTTCATGCTGTCATGCATATTCACGCGTAGACCAAACTTTTCAATAAAGGGGTCTGGCTGCAGTAGACTAATCATTCTGACTTCCTTCTCACAGACTGAGAAAGGAGGAGAATGATACAGTGACTAGTCTTACAATATCAGCCTCTACTTTTCAGTTTGGATCAGAAAAGTCCTACAGGCTGGAAGCAAGACTAGGCTTGGTCTGTACATGTACACTACAGCTCAAAGGATTTGGCACAGGTAAAGGGAAAGGGAAGAAAGGGAAGGAGCTGCAGTTTTAAACCCTTTCTTCCCTTTCCCTTTACCCGTGCCAATTCCTTTGAGCTGTAGTGTATATCAAGCAGCTCAGCCAGCAAGAATGCATTGGCTGAGCTCTGCAAGCTGATGCATTGTAAAGGTCGCTTTCCACCATATCAACAAGATGTCTTGCTGAAGCTTTCAAAACAAATCCCTAATTACAGGTATGAACCATATTGATTGATGCAGAAACTCATGAACGTTTGAGGAGAATCTTGTTAATGATAAGGAGACTGTTGGTGTTACAAAGATACATTAGGTCATCTGTGGTAGTGTGTAGCATTGGCAATCACATGCATTAAAAAAAAATGAAAGTTTAACTTATAACAGAATTGACAGAATGCTATGAGGTGTGTGCGAAGAAAACTTAATTCAAGTCTGGAAAAAGTTAAGCTAGGGATCATGGTTACCATGAAGCCCATGTACTGGTACATGTGATTAGAAGTCTGTACATTTTGGTATATGTTATTTGTACAATATTATTTTTTTTGTTTCTACAATCTTCATATCTGTTGTTATTCCAATATTGTAGCTGTTCATTGTTGCATATTTGTAATTACAGAGCTGAGTGACAAATTGAATTACATTTACATCAATTAAATTGAATTACATCCTTTTTCCTGTCAATTGTTTGGCTTTAAAGAGGAAGAACTGGACGACTTATTTGGGAAGAAGAGAGTGAAACAGAAACCAAAGATCTTGAAGTCATCGCTGTCCGTCCAGCTAGAGAGGTTCCCAGACCAAGCGGCCAATCCCTACGCAGAGTTTGCAAACTTTGACGGAAAGGTAAATATACAACCAGCAACCCAGTACCTGGGCCCCAGCTTATAAAGAGTTACAAGTGATTTGAGTTGTTTGCAAGTCAATCCCTATTGTTTGATGTGCAGAGTTACAATAATCTAGTTGCGACCAATTTGCCATTCTTTATAAGACAGGGTCATCTAGTGGCTTGTTTTTGTTTTCAATCCAATTTAATGGCACACATGTCATTCAATGGGTTCAAACTAAGTCTTCCCAGCAAATCACTCTCTCCTATGAATGTTATGTAATTATTGGATATGTTTAATCAATATCCACGATGCACACAAAATTCGTGGAACAATCCAGTAAACATACAGTGGGATAATGATAGGTTGTTAACATTTTTTAAGATCACAAACTAATACCATGGGCATAAACATAAACTATCACTTGCTTGGCCTGACGATACCAACAAATACCACCTGAAAATAAGGAAAGAGCATTTATATTTATCCACATAGGATATGCGGCAGAAGTGAGTTCAGGGTGTTGGTGTCATTACATCAAGCTTCAAAAGTAGCCCCAGCAAAATTAATATACTAATGTCTTATTCCTTGACATGGATAGTATCTACATTTACCTGACTTCCTGTGCTAATGGTTATATTTTACGTGATAAAGAAAATAAAAGTTTGTGGAACTCTAGATGTACACTGTGTGACCCATGGAGGGGTTTCAGGGTCATGTTCATTTGACAAGAAATGTGTTATTACTGTGAGTATTAAGACCTTACTTAACTAATCAAGATCTGGACATTGCCAATTCTGGTTAGGTTGTTAGGGACTCAGAGATAAAAGCCCTCGTTTGCGCAAGTGCAACGGTCAGTTTTGATTACAATGTGGAATGATGTGTCCATAATCAAATTGATATGTGTGGTATTGTAAAATTAATCTCTTTATTTATATTTTTTATTGAAAGTGATACAAGTATTTACAGGTAGCTTTGTTAGTTTAAGATAGTTTTCACTTATTATGCCACTTCTAATGTGACTTTCAAGATACGGGTTGGTCTTAGAATGACTTGTGTCGGAACTGTGTTGAGACGAGAAGAGAAACACACGAGGTCCTTGTACTGTCTGGTTCTTAGACTGTCAGTTCAAAGACAGTGCAGGGCAGTCCATGCACCCAAAATCTACTTGAAGTGGACCGGGATTGTTGTATTAATTAAAAAAGTACACCAATATGGTCTTCCTTTTTGCAGACTTGTAATTTGTTAGTTGAGAAGTGTGCTGGTGTAGTTGTTCTTACAAATTGCACTTGGCATCTGGAGAATTGAGGCTGCTTCAAGTAGAAACATGAATGTCTTCTGTTGCAGGAATGATGTTTAACTCATGAAGCTTTGAGTCATAATTTGTCATTAGCGTATCGTCATCTCTAATCCCTCATTTCTCCCTTTCGGAATGATTTGAGAAAGATAATTAGTTGCCGTGGTGACTCATGGCTTGATTGCTACTGATGTGGATGACGGGGGAGACATTGTTGATTTGGGTCCTGTTATTTTGAAGATTATGGGGTTGTTGATGTTTAGAAATGATAAAATTTTAATGTGAAACTTGCTGATAAAGCGAAAGTTTAAGAAACTTTCTCTGTAGGGAAAGAAAGGGATGTGTGTTGATGGGTGAATCAGGTGTATGATGGCAAAAGAAGAAGCAGAGGATTGGTAGGTAGGGGGAGGGAGAAGTGAGCAAGAGAGAGAGAGAGAGAGAGAGAGAGAGGGGGGGGAGAGAGAGGGAGAGGGGAGAGAGAGAAAGAGAGAGAGAGAGAGAAAGGGGAGAGAGAGAAAGAGAGAGAGAGAGAGAAGAGAGGGGAAGAAAGAAAGAAAGAAGTGAGAGAGAAGAGAAAGGAGGCAAAAGCAAGAGAGAGAGAGAGAGAGAGAGAGAGAGAGAGTGGGGGGGGGGGGGGGGGCATGGGGGAAGGGGAGAGAGAGAGGAAAAAAAGATTAACTAGTTATGATAGAGATCAGAAAGAGACAGCATTAAAGGATAAGGTAAGCATAATAGGAGGAATTAGTAATATTTCTTTTTCTAAAAATGCTTTTAAAGTTTTTATCCAGTTTTAAAGTAAAATAAAAAAAATACTTGTTGGTCAGTTTCAGCTTTACAATACTCCACTTGCTAACTCCAAAATTCTATTCATCATCTTGGTTGAAATTAAGGATGGATGTCCCATAAATTAGAGGTACTTCTGTTAACCATCAGAAATCTGTGGCAGTTGATTAAAAGTGACAAGGGTTTATCCACGGTCTGTAATATGACAGGCTAGCAGATTTGGGGCCGTCCCTCTGATTGCTTATGGTCGATGTCTTTTCTCTGGCCCTGCAGGGTCAGTCTCAGATTTCAGATGCAGTGATATAGTGAACACATGAATGAAATTAATGTAGAGTCAGTAATACATGATTTAAGCTTTAATAATGCACACTTTTTTTTTTATTAAATGTGTATATGAGGAAGGCATATTGGATTATGATAGGATAGAATAGGATAGAAATCTAGTATTAGTAAAAGACTAATTATATCCAATTATAAACAATGATAAATCACCATCGGTAGAGAGAGATAGAGAGGGGGGGTGGGGTAGGGAAGATACATGTAGAAAGAAAAGGGAAGAGAAAGAGAGATAGAGAGAGAGAGAGGGGGATGGAGGGAGGGAGGGAGGGAGCGAGGGAGCGAGGGATGGAGGGAGGGAGGGAGAGAAGGAGAGAGAGAGGGAGAGAGAGAGAGAGAGAGAGAGAGAGAGGGAGGGAGAGAGGGAGAGGGAGAGAGAGAGAGAGAGAGAGAGGGGGGGAGAGTAGATGGCGATAGAAAGGTAGGTAAATAGAGAGAGGAAGAGAGAGTGGAAGAGGAGGTGATTGCATAGAAAGGTAAATGTTGTATTGTTATATGGCCTTAGCCCTCATGTTGATTTTTCCATTGATGATACTAATCACAGAAGAACTCAGTACGAAGAGGTGGAAAAGAGCATCTCTACAGATGCAACAAGTATTTCAGGGTGGGTGAGGTGAAAAAAGAGTGTATTTACAGGTGAGATGAGTATGGTATGGTCGGTGATGTGAAAAAGAGGGTCTTTACGGATGAGACGAGTATCGCAGAGTAGGTAATGTGAAAAAGAGGGTCTTTATGGATATGAAGAGTATCGTAGGGTGGGTGATGTGGAAAAGAGTGTTTTTACGGATGAGACGAGTATCGCAGGGTGGATAATGTGAAAAAGAGGGTCTTTATGGATATGAAGAGTATCGCAGGGTGGGTGATGTGGAAAAGAGTGTTTTTACGGATGAGACGAGTATCGCAGAGTGGGTAATGTGAAAAAGAGGGTCTTTATGGATATGAAGAGTATCGCAGGGTGGGTGATGTGGAAAAGAGTGTTTTTACAGATGGGATGAGATGAGTATCACAGAGGGGGTAATGTGAAAAAGAGGGTCTTTATGGATATGAAGAGTATTGCTCGATGGGTGATGTGCAAAAGAGTGTTTTTACAGATGGGATGAGTATCGCGCAGGGTGATAGGATGGATATTATCTGTAAAAATAGATTTTTTACAGATGAGACGAGTATCGTAGGGTGATAGGATGGATATCATCTGTAAAAAGAGAGTTTTTATAGATGAGATGAGTATCGCATGTGAAAAAGAGGGTCTTTATGGATGAGAGGAATAGCACAGAGTGGGGTGAGAGGGGTAGAAACAGGGTCTTCACAGATGAGGCGAGTATCAGAGAGTGGGAGGAAGAAGATTGTGTGCACCTGCTGTGGTGCGAGAGGACACGACCCGACCCTACGCACCATGGATCCCCAGACAGGATCCTCCTCATTTTCTGATTAGCTCTGACAGGATCCACTGCCACTCCGCAGATTACCCACTTGTTATTTCTCTCCAAACGTTGACTAGAACTATATTTAGTTATGTCCATATTTTGTGATTTTTAATTCTTTTTTTAAATTGAAATGATTATGTACATGTTTGCTAAATAGGTTTACTGGTAATTGTTATGGAAAAATGGTTGGGTATACATATACCTGTTTATGATTCAAGAGTGGAGATTCAATCTTGTTTTCCACAAAAACAAACAAAAACAATACATAAATTCAGGTACCATAAACAAACAAAAGTGTTTTTTTTTCAACATAAGACTAACACAATATTAAACATTGTTTTGTTTACTATCAGGATATAAAGAAATATGTCAGGAGGGGGAAATAAAAACAAGAAAAGGAATGAGAAAAAGATGACACAAATTTGAATACAGAGAAAAAGAGATTTCAAAGAGAGATACAGACAGACTTCAGGAGAGGGAGAGAGAAATTCAATTTATTCTACCGCTATAAAATACACAGAATTGGCGATGAAAGTCTTTACAAATGCTGCAATTGTACTAAGAACATTCAACATTTGAGCAGTGAAAATATCATTCAGGGGCTCAGGACAATTTTCAATACATTTAAAATGCATAAAAGCCCCCATGAAAATATAGATTTTGCTTCAAGGATAAAGTGCAAAACAAACATCCATGGTGTCCATTCCATGACATCAGGCCTGAAAAATATCCCCCTCTCCCCTCCCACCCCCCAGCAAATGAATTTTATTTTTTTTCTTACATTTGAGCAAAACAACTACTTATAAAGAAATACCATTCATACTAGCAGCCTGCTCCCTTCTGATGGAATGACCCATTTACTTGGCCTTTACTCGGCATTAGTGCTCAAACCCTTATGGCAGTATAGCTGACACTGCTTATTTACTGTAATGATATGTAAATTTAATGCAGGGTTGACCCAGAAAGAAAAGAGGAAATTGGTTAATTTTTAAATGTACATGCGCAGGTATGCATGTAGGCCAACAAATGAAAAACTACAATACTTAGTGGTATTTTAATGAATACAATAGATCAAAGAAGGAGGTTTTTTTTTTTTAGCAACAAAGGAAGTGCAAATGGGAGCATAATCATTGGCTATATCCACTTCAGGAAACACTTACAGAAACAGGTAATGTCAAAGCTTTTCTGTACAAAGAGGCCTTGTGAAGACGACAGGCCCTAATATGTACATGTAGACTTGGTTTAAAGGCTACACGTACATTTCTCTTCAGAACGGTTGTTTTCCAGTGCTTTATATTTATTAACATAGACAATTGGTAGATTGAGACATTTGTAGTATATTTACAAATCATTTTAAAGATGGCACTTCCCTTTTACAAACATCTGCAAACTTCATGAAAGTTTGCACATATTGAGCACATATCTTTGGGATACCAACTGTGAAATTTTAAGGTCAGGGGTACTATAACTCCCGTAGAATAAATGAAAATCTAACACTGAGATTTGATTCTAATTTTGATTGCCAACCGTTAACTTTTTGAAATAACGACTATTTTCGTGGTACGAAAAAAGAAAGCTTGATTAATTATCGAAGATTATTTCCTCAAAACCGAATATTATGCTTTGTCGATTTCAGGGAAAGGTTATATAGCCACTCTCTTTCTCTCAAAAAATGACAAAGTCAGGGAACTTTCAGAATTAGGTCTGCAAAAGAGACGGGCTCCCTTTAAGCTAAGTTAAGGATTTTTTTTTACCATGTTATTTTCTGTGTGAACGGACATTGAGAGGGTGCATGTGCTACATGTACATGTATGCACATGTATGTGATAATCTGTTCTCGTACAATTTGAAGTTGTATTTGGACTACAGTATATCTGATGTTTTCAAACAGCTTAAAAACATTTATGTGCAATCAATGTTTCTTTGTTAGAGAATGGATAGAAGGATATCGGGAATTTTCAACAATATTTTAATTGAAAATATACTTGTAAACTTTAAAATATTAAAAAAAGGACATTGTTGTAATTGAAATAGGTTGAATGTTTACAGTAGCTGAGCTGAAGCCAGAACATTGGAATATTTTAATTTTATGAAGCAATTTAGGATATCAAAATTACAGGAACATTGAATTATTGTAGCACTCAGGAAAAAGGATATTGCGGAATGAAACAGTTTGAAGCTTTTAAGCGATTGTCAACAGCGAGACAGAACATAAACAAAATGAAGACAAGAAATTGTTTGGGAGGATATCTGCGTTGCTTGGGGATTTTGCCCCTGCCAGCTTGTCTCCGTTTCAAACCTTGTCCTTACGATCGTCAAAGCAAGTCTCTCCATCTCAATTATGCCGCGGTGAGTGTCGAACAAGCGAGCTGCCTGCGCGGAGGCAGAAAGGCAGCGGATAGTTTGACGAGTGCCCGTAGGTAACGCATTGCGAGAGCATACTGATTATCCTGTGATTAATCGTGCGATGCGAGGGTTTTGATGGCCGTATAGTTGTGTGCCTCGGCATTTAATACAGGATTTTTGAGGGAAAGTTCTGTTTTTGTTACTCACCGGTGATGCTAGTAGTAGTAGGTAGAAGCAGAGTTAGTAATGAACTTACGGCTGGTGCTATTTTTCAAGGAATGATGAGAGAAAGGAAGAAGAAGATGAGATAGATGTTTGAAATAGCAAATTTACAATTCAATAAATACAATCATCTGATGAAGCTAGTAATGCACTGTAAGACTATTTCAAGAGAAGAGATTGCTGATGAGAGAAAGAAACCAATGGACATGAAGAGGATAGAAGCAGAAGAGAGTGAGAAAGATAGAAAGAAAGTAAGAGAGTGAGAGAGAAAAATAGAATTAGAGGGACAGAGAGAGAGGGGAGAGAGAGAAAGAAAGAAAGTGAGAGAGAAGTAGAGAAAAGGAGAGAGAAGAGGACAGAGACATAAAAGATTTATGTAACGAGGCAAGACTGAAATGGATACATGAAGTGAAAGAAACAGATGAGAGGAGAAAGAGAACAAGAGAGATAAAGAAAGGGTAAAAGAGAGAGAAAAATGGATCTCGAGAGAGAGAGAGAGAGAGAGAGAGAGAGAGAGAGAGAGAGAAAGAGAAATAAAGATACAAGAGCGCTTGGGCGAGAGGGATAGAAAAAGAGCAGATACTCAGAGAAGATTGATAAATTTCTGCATTCTATGTACTTGTCAGGAACTTTACTTGGATGTTTAATCAAGGCTGTATTCAATCTCTAATGACTAATAGTGCAATCCCAGCGATCATATATGGTGTAATGAACCAGGTTGATACATTAATTGTATGTCTTTAGTAACAGTGATAGGACACATGTATTAATCACTATACCTCACAATTAAATGGACCACTTACAACACATAGTGGGGTTGGGGTGGGGGTGTGACAGTCATGTACTGGATGCCAAAAAAACTTTCTTCAATTTTAATAACTCAAAACATATGAGATGGGATCTAACTGCTTAAATATTAGAACATGATGTACAATTTTGTTGGATTTAGTTTCCTTACATAATCAGTAATGGTTTAGTTTAGTGGTTAATAAGTATTTCTGAAGTTAAGTGGGTAACAAATTAGACCTCTGCACAGATTTTGCGGGTCTTTATAGCTTATTGGTAGAACTTTTATAACAAAAGACTTAATCAGCAGCCAATACGCTGAATGCAGCTGGGTCATTCATTGCGCACACACTGGGGGATGCTGGTAGACCTGTCACTCTACAGCTAATGGCTTCCGATTTAGGCACCAATGATGCCGTGCTGGAACAAACTGTTTATCAAAGATCTAATTGCTCCATTAGAAGCACAATTCTCCCCTTAATGGTTACAGATGCTGCTGTATTCATCCAGCGACATACGACCAATATCTCTCTGACAGAACCCTGACAAGCCTCAGTGGAGCTGATGCCTGCTAGAAGATAGATTGAACAAGCCCAATGTTTGGCTCCTTTTGTGCTGGTGTCAAGTTCTAACAGCCATTTTTCATCTGGAATGAATGCGGTGCTATTGTTAACCAGCAGTCAGTGTATTAATGAACAGTCATTTATCTTACTCAACTTAGAAGGTATACACTTGCCAATGGGTATTAATCACTTGCAGATTTCACGTTGCTACTGGTGCAATTACAAACTTTGTAGCACTAGCTTGGTGTTGGGGGTGAAGTTAAGGTGAAAGAATGAAAGAAGAGGGGCAGATGGAGGGTGCAGGAAAGGGAACAGATAGGTGGAGAGGTAGAAGGAGAGGATATATAGAGGGGGATAGAAAGCAGGGAAGGATAGATGGATAGATGGAAAGAATGGACAGAGGGATAAGAGGAAGGAAGGGCAGCGAGATAGAGGAGGGTGAATGGAGGATAGGTGGAGGGAGAAGGGTAGAGACAATATTGAAGAAATGAAGATGGATGGAGAAGGAATGAGGAAAGAGTGAGGATGGAATTATGGACAGGAAGGAATACAAACTAAAGGAAAGAGGTGGCAAGGGGAAGATGAAATTTATAAGATGAGCAGGGAAGAGAAGAATGGAAGAAGAGTGAGAAGAAAGGGATAACATGGGTAAATGAGAGAATGAGATAAGGATTAGAAAGGATTAGAAAAAGGAAGGGAGGTAGGCAGAATGGAAGGAAATGTCGGAGAGAAAGGAAGAAATGAAGGGAGAAGCTAGTGTGATTTATTCAGGCAGAAAGAAATAAGAAAATGGGAAAAGTGTGAAAGACACAAAAGGGAGAGCAAGGAGGAGAACAAAGGACAGGTAAAGATAGTAAGAATGTGAAATATATTTAAAAAAGAAATGCTTTTGAAAGTGCCTGGATATACTTAACTTTCTGAATGTAGTATGGAAAGCTAGTCAAAGTGGGAAAGAGCTGGTGAAATTTTTTATGCTCTTTTCCTTGTAAAGTGTTATGCCTCCCAGTGTTCCCTCACTCATAACGCATATCTTCTCCCTCTTTGTTTTACATTTGTCACTCAGGCTAATGCTGGAACTGGGAATGTGAAACGCATCGAGATCTTCTTGACGATGGTAGAGGGCAGTATTCGCGACAGCTTCTTATCCATCGCGGTGACGAGTGTAGCCCGTGTGCAGGACCTGATTGGTCTGATCTGCTGGCATTATGTTAACAAGGGACTTCAGCCAGACCTAAAGTATGTATATCATCATCATCTTTAATAATCATTATCATTATGATTAATGTTAAATGTTAATCAACAGCTTCATAGTCATTGCATTCATATTAATCATCATTTTTATCGTTATCATTATCACCAAGAGTTCTTTTTAACATCTTCATAATCATTGCATTGATATCAAATCATCTGCATTATCATTAATGCCGCCATCATATCAATATTGTCATTATTGTCATTAGCGCAATCATGGAGTTTTGAACATAGTTGTCTCTGGTGATATTATCATGATGATATGATCATAGACAATCATAATCATTGCCATTATCAGCAGCAACTATCAGCTACTATGCAGCAGCAGCTATTATCAGATCATCTGTATGACTGCTATATCACTGTACTCAAGACAACTGAAGTTACACCATGCGGGCAGAGCAACGTGAGATGATCTGAAAGGGCATTTACTGTACTGGGAAGACAAAAGGCCGTCAAAAGATGATTGTGAGCAATCATCTTGCCAATGGTCTTAAATTCATGTATTGTCCATTTTAGAAACTTGCTGAAAGTTATTTGCCCTCAAATGATCTACATTTGGAGTAATGAGTGATTAAATCACAAATCCTCAAAATGTTCGGCCTGAACATTTTGAGGATTTAATCATTAATCATTAATTACTCCATATGTGGATCATTTCAGGGCAAATAACTTTCAGCAAGCTTCTAAAATGGTCAATACATGAATTTAAGACCATTGGCAAGAAGATTGCTAACAATTACATTTTGAAGACTTTTTTACCTTCCCAGTACAGTATTTGCCCTTTAATGAGTGTCATTTAGCACGCAGACACTAGCCTAGTAAACAATGCTGAACCAGCGAACTACTCAAATGAAGTGTTGAAAGGAAATTTTAGGCATACACCCAGCAGTAGTAAGGATCGCATGCTCCATCCTGTAAATGAATGAAAAACAAGTCATTCATTCATTTACACGATGGAGCACCCTATCCTTTCAACTACTATTGGGTGTATGCCTAAAATTTCCTTCCAAAATTGAAATAACCCCAGAAAGGCCTTTCACTAAAATCTAGTCAACAGAAGCTGTTTAACAAACGACCTCATAACAATGGTTAATGACATGGCACAACTTCAGTCAAGGTTCACAACATTTCTTGCAGCATAATTTTGTGTAGTGTTAGTTGTGTTTCCGGATCAGCTCTAAAGTTCTATAGTGTTTCTAAATTCTGAGGCAAAGGAGTATATTTGATTTGTTACTCAGCTCTTGCACTTGAGGATAAGTCTGTAATAACTCTGTGATAATTCTCTATCTTTTTGTTTGTGCTTCTCTCTGCTTGACGAATATCTGTCTGACGTATACCCCATCTCCGATTTAAACTCTCTAATATCTCTGAATGTATACTGTATTTCTCAAAGGATGCAAGATAATAATTATAGTGAGAGTGCTTGAGAGGGTCAGTTACTAGGATTTATAATGACTCATACATATTCCACATAAACTGGACCTTCCTATTTCACAATTCCTGAATTCCACTGAATGTCATTTGGGAACTAGTACTACAAAAATCCAAGAACATTCTTCTGGATTGTGCCCATAAACATGGATAATTTGGGGCGGGGACTTATATCATATATCACTACATTAAGAGGAATTATAGGGACCAGGTAGGATAGGCTAACATTCATCCTGACTACCTATGAATTAAAACCTACAAAGAAATGCCCTAAGGTAAATGACTCCTAACATTCTGAGCACTTCTAGTAGAGAAGAATGAATGTGTATGAAGGAATTGAACATTTTAGTTTCTCCAA